>CALYDF020006037.1:0-13791 GCA_944474145.2 Dicrocoelium dendriticum | reverse complement strand
TACTGCGGTTGTGTCTGCCAAGGGCCAAATGTGGATTGCGAATCACAATTGTTTTTCCTGGTACTGCCGAAGCAGTCGTTACCTCTTCCTTCCTGACAGCTATTCATTTATCTTTCAAACATCAGATTCTTTGTTTTTAATCATTGCAGAAACTAGAAACCGCGAAGGGAACTTAAGATAAGTAAATCGAATTTGATAACAAAGTTGGGGCAATATTTGTCGCAATGAATACAATACCTTTGTGTTAAAATGTGGCCTAGCTCATACTTTTGCTGCTCCGGGGCGGTGACGACATTTTCGCTTTAACTGTGGACAGAATAGTCGATGTGAAATGCACGTAATTGCTTCAGAGTACAGGGCACATTGGTTCTCTGGGAATGGATGGTGCTTTGGAACTGCATAAATGTCTTCAAATGACACGTGGGATATGTAAGGGATCTTTGGGAAACTTTGAACAGCGATGAGACATTTGAAGAAAGGCTTTGTTGATCATACGGAGTTACATTAAAATATTTAACTCATTGCTTCTCTGGAAATGTTTCCAATGATTTTTGGTATCGAATGATCTACAGTATTAAAAAATGCCGCGCCGTTACGTTCGGCCCGGGGCAGACCAACAATGAGGCGAGCCAACATACTATCCTTGGGCTACGAAGCCGGACATCTATTGAAATCGGAAAATAAATGAAATGAAACCAAATGAAACTCCTGGTTGTAGCATAAGCTGCATGCCGGACATTGGCCAACGGAACAATATAGAAAGCACATATTTGCTAACGTGTTTAATTTACCTAAATAATTCACCTGGAGTTCGTCTCAAACAAACGCACACAAATGCGCACACTTGACTTGCAAGATTTTTATGGGGAATTAGATGACTGTATGATCAGTTCAGATTAGAATATCAGTCAAATCGTTGTATACTCCATGCGATTTTCTTAAAAACCGATGACGTACTCAAGCCACCTAGCAGTATTAGTTAGGAAAATGCTGTTTTGAGAAGACCGCTTTTCCCTATCTACTGTGCTTACGTGTCAATTAATCAAATCCGCACTCTCATCGACCATGGGGAAGTAACGGGCAGATTAGATAGGCCAACTGAAAATAAACTGCAAAATTACCACCCATTGTTTTCTTGGTGGTGAGCACCTTTCGGACCAGGTTTATTACAGATATTCTTCCAAATCTTCAAATAATGGGAATGTAACCCTCGCTCTCATATTTCCATCGACCGTGTTCCAACATTCTATCAATGCCTCCAGTTAATCAAAACATATCGTAAACTAACTCAGCAGAAGTGCGGTCTGCAATTCACCACGATTAAATACCCCGTTGCGCAACATCTGATAGCATTATATTATAATTCACAATCACTACCTACTGATCCGCTCGGAATCAACCCATTACTTGATTGACGCACAGCTGGTCCACGTAACTCTACTCCCTACATAAGATCCCTCCCTGAACAAAAGCCTCACAACAAAACACCATCAGAAGTCGAAAAGGAAGCGGTTATATTGCGATCGCTAAACATTAATCATTACATAGCATTAGGCAGTATCAATTCAACTGTGTTAACTCCACCCGCATTCCGCGTTCCCCACCAAAACCAAACACGAGCTGTTTGAATCTGTATGCTGACTGACGTAACTTGGAGCTGACAACCTTACACAATCGAAGCAGTAATTCAAAGAGACCAGGGCCCACGTCATGGACGGTGGAGTTCATATGCTCAGAACTGGGACTTGACTCTGCAGCGTGGGTAACTACATCAGTAGCATTCATCGTCCTCTCATCCGTATCAGTGGAAATGTCGTAGGAGATAAGCGTGGTGTCAGCTAACCCAGTATTTGAGTAGAGTTCCAGCCCTTCGGTTGTTTGTTCGTGTTGAGAACCAGATTCTACCGGCACGAATTTATGTGTGGTTACTGACGAGGCAACGGTGGTGGTAACCGGTGTTGTTGTGAACCTCCATTTTCTCCACGACTCCTTCGCACGGCCAGCAGATTGATCGGTCGCGGTCTGTTGACCAGTTTGCTCATTTGTCAACCGTTTCTCTTTCGGTGCATTTGTCTGCGATTTCTGAATCCAATTGCCAAATGCGTTCAAAATGTCCTCGAGACCACCGGGTACCCGTCTTGATTGAATGGCATTGAGTTGTAGACCGAGTAACAACAGCAGCGTTAAACAATTCATCAGGCCCGTCATCTTTACGCAGAGAGCTCCAGCGAGCAGCCTGCATTTATACTCACTGTTTCGTTTGACACATGGTATCGAGAACATGTGAGCGAAACACTTGGATGTAGGCACTTGTACCCGTAGCCATCTTTACACGAATTTGATTTATCTGTGAGCGGGCACGCAGGATGTAATTCAGGAAAGAGCATACGTCTTGAATTAATGTCTCCGAATGATTGTTTCAATTGTGTAGGCAGAGTTCTTTGGTATCTCATGAAGTATCTTTGTGTTCCATTCGGAAGACATTGTTAAAAGCTCCATAATTGAATGCGCAACACATGAACTGATGTGCACGTCTATCCGAGATATTTCAGGCCGTGAAGTTCGATTAAAAGGAGTGGTTTTTTAATCTTCCCATTCAAAGCTGATCGAGATGGAGTTGCTGGCATCTCTTCAGACAGTTCATGCTATAATGTATCCTAATATGTGTTTGGTAGATAATCGTCAAATGCTTTTACTCGACGTCGTTTCGATTTGCTCATATTGCCTGAGATTATGCGGCAATCTCCAGGATTGGATGATTAAAGTTTTAGATAATTCATCTTTGTCTGTGATTGCACGCAGCTTTAGAGATTTTTATCCACGGATTTCCTGGCTACTGCTATTTGATACTAAATCTGTTCATAGAAATTGCAACTACATGAATACTTGATTCCAAAGACACTTGTAGACAATTGGACACAAATGCGTTCGCGGTTGCTCAGGATATATCCTTCGGGTAGCAAATAACGGCGACACATAATACTTGTCATTTTGCTGAGAACTTCGTCATCCACATGTCGCATCATATCATAGGCGAATAAAGGTCCTCTTGATTGAGCTGTAGTACTTACTGAAGGTCCCCTCATCGAAACTTGTAGGTCATTTTTATACCATTGGCAAATAAAAACTGCACGCTGGAAATGAATAGTCCCGAACACGCAGCTGGCACAACGACGTATTTCATTCAGCCAGTGGATTATGTGCCTGATAGATTAGGTCTTACGCTATAGTGTAATGGATTTCTCAATACGGGTAGGTTATGGGCATGTTCGCTTTGGTGGATTCGATAAAAATCCCCTGTTATCGGTCAGTCTTTCTCATCATTTTCGGGTGTGCACACGATCGTTTTTATGCCTTTCTTACCCATACTGAACTTATTTGTATAAACCCATCTCGCATTCCGTATAATAGAATCTGTCTACATAAAATATAGTGGTTGCTCAGCATGTAGAACATTTTGGGGAAAAACATTAATCCTTTACGAGTACGAGATTCGGAATAACTAGGACGCCTAACGCAAATATCAAGGTCTATCCTGGATCACAAAATAAACATCTGATCACTTGTCTTCTCCCTTGCTTTTATACCAAATGTTCAATTCCATGCTCAATGTTGTGTAAGATAAGTCCACATTCGATTGTGTTTAGGCAAGGTGATATTCGTCGCACCAAGTGAATGACACCGGGGACAATATATCTGGGGTCAGGTACCCTTACCTGTGTCCACAAGTGTCCCTTTAACAACACTGCGACGTGGCGGAAGTGACTCGTCACTAAATAACTTCACTGCCCCTTGTTTCACTTTGGTGAGGCATTGTATTCCAGCACCTTACTGCTGAAATCGTGGGGAGGATTGAACCATGTCTGGCTACTCACAAAACGAAAGGCGCATGAATTGAGCAATCCGTCATCGGCTCTCAATGGGTGCGAACCACTGACTTCATGCCGCTGCCTTGCCGTGGGTTATTGAGCCAAAGGCTCGGGGTGGAGTCCCCTAAGACAATTCCCTACTTCGGCTTGGGCAACCGGCTATTATCAAGCCCATTGTAGAAACCATGGATTTCACACATACTACCACGTCGCTTACTTCTGCCACTACTTTCGGTGCTACTCGTGCTTCTCCATCACACGCCAACATTTCTCTTGTTGATAATCTACAACCTGTTGAATCTACTTCCAATGCCTGTCTCACTGGTATCCAAATCATCTGACCATCAGATATCCATTGACCCTGTAATTTATTTCGTCTGACAGCGTTCAGATTTCGGACCCTCATACAGATTAGTCAACAGGCTGTCCTGGCGCGCACTTCAGAGTCCCTCGCTATCGATGTTTGTTGCTTTTCATATACTCGACTACAGGATTTTCAGCACCACCGTTAAATTGTCGTCCCCAGCTGCTCTTGAGAGCACATATGACCTAGGTCTGTCTACTGAAATGAAGGCAGTCACAGCCGGCTTAACTGGTGTCGGTATCGCATTGAGTGACAAAGCCTTTAGAATGAACAATGGTGTATAATATGTACACGCCGAATGCTTGAAGATTGCCGTAGCACAACCGGATTGAAGATCAAACACACACTTTGGCTGCAGCACCTGCGCAAGCACAACGGACCATCTGATATTTTATAAGCTTTCTACATGCAATCGCAACGGGTCACAGAGGTGATCCCAATACAGGTCCTTGGGTATAACTTACTGTACTACAGCTGGGTCGGAAATGGATCTTAGGGCTCCCGTGTACAGTGGGTGACGAATGACGAACCAGCTTTTCCGAAATGGCACAGATTTACCGATTCCATATCTTTGGATCTTGCGAAGAATAATGTGTTTGTGCTGGTGGTCGAACACTTTAGAGAAGTCTAGATAGATGAAGTGGAGTACTACCTCGGCATTTACTGACTCCTTCCAGCTCACTCGGGCTAGCGTCACCTTTTTTAGTACCTGATTATGATTATGAGTCGGTTCCACAGAGAAGCATATCTGTTGAGCTTGGTCCCAGCTTGAGCGCAAAGCAATAAGCTACAAACGGCGCGAAAACGAAGCAGACTGCCGACCCTACTGGTCAACCTACCTGGACTCCGATCAGGCAGTAATTCGCGCCAAGTTTTGCATGCGTTTTAAAGGATTACCAAAACGTACCAGTGCCTAGAGAACATCGAAACTCTGCAACATCCTGCGACGTTAGCTATGTGTCAGGATACTCTGACAACACTTCGCGTTTAGTCCTCGGACGATGATCTCAATTCTCAATGGATGCGAATTGAAGACGCTTTAATTTCGGCCAGTACTGCCACCTGTAGATTTGTTTGTCACTGACCGAGAATCTGGACCACCACTGCATCATTGTTCCTGACAGACAGACAGTCGCTGCTTGATCCCAGCCGACAACAGATGTAGGGAGGAACGCCGATCCCTGGATCGAGCGTTGCTTAGGAGCTTACAAACGGAACCTGAGTAATGGTGGGGTGAATGTGCTAGAGAAATGGAACTTGCTGCTCTCAGGTAATTCCAGAAACCTGCTCCACCTGATCCGAGTCACCAAATGCTTCTGATACAGAGTAAACGAAAATATCGCCGAGGATGTTGGCTTCTATCGAGTAATCTTTCACGGCGGTTAAGACAATGAGCCGACCATTTTCGCTCTCATTTTCCTGGCTTCCAGCTCCATCTGTTTCACCTGGGGCGCGCACTGATGCTGTTTAGACTATCCCAGCTAATCCACCCACACACTAGGGAAATCTCTTGGGATTTTTACTACATATAGCGTTTAAAGCAACTGGCCCTGAGGGTCTACCTTCTGCTCCTTTTAAATGCCGAGGGTCTTTGCTGTTTCGAAGTCTTGCTGCTTTGTTCTCATAAGTCTGAGCCAATGGGGATTTTCTATCATCCAGCAGCGGGTCGATAGTCGCCTCCAGCTTTAAAATAGCCTCGCACACAAAGTGCTTCAATTACAGGTGTATAAGTTTGGTTCCCGTCATTTGCAATATCCTGGTGTTCATCATTCTTAGCAGGCTACCCCCAAAGTGTTCATCACTAGGGCGAGAAGAACTTGCTGGGTTCCGACCTGATAGTAGCTGCGTCGATCAGATATTTGCATTCCGCCAGATTATAAAGCTCCGCCATGTTTATCAAAAGCCAACGATTGTTGCGTTCCTGGATATCCGTGCTACCTTCGATTCCGTCGAAAGCATTACATTGGGACACGGTCTGTTGAGGGATGGTATTCCCGGAAAGTTAGTTTCCATTCGACTTGCTCTGGATAGTCTGAATTTGGTTAGAGTTAGGACTTAAGGCGAGCTCTCGGCTTCCTTTTGTTATCACCAGTAGGGTTAGACAAGGACGCTTTATCTCTTCATTTCTGTTCAATATTACCAATGAGGTTGTCCTCCACAATGCTCCAGAAGGCTTCTTGAACGCCGGTGGTGAGATCCTCGCGGGTATCAGATCGGTTCATTTGGATTACCTTGATGATATCATCTTTTGTTGGGTGATGGTCCGCAGACCATCCAACTTGCGCTTAACCGCCTGGAGATTGAAGCTGCATCATCTATGTGCAAAGCGTTTTGCAAGACACGCAAACGTCTTTACCTGCACTAACCATTAGTGGGAATACGCTGGACGTTGTACAGAATTGTGCCTATATTGGAAGCTGCATCACTGCTAATGTGCTGTTGGTAATGAGATTTCGATACGCATCTCAAGAGCTCGTCTCGCCTTCTCCAGGCTGAGGCGTTTATGACGCCGCCAAGGCATCCGTCTCTTCATCAATGGGCGGGTTTATAGTGCTGCTGTCCGCGCCATGCTGTTGTACGGTTGCTAGACTTGGTCTGCTCGTACCGATGACCTACGTCGAGTGTCTGTCTTTGAGAACCGTTTCATGCGGTCCATGACCCATATGTGGTAGATAAACCGCTCAACCAATGCTAAGGTCAGTGAGCGGGTCTTGGATGGAGACAGCAACTCCCTCGAGGCGCTTTTATCGTAGCGCTAACTACAACGGCTCGGACATTTACTGCGTAGGCCAGTTCAGCATCTACCGCGAAGTGCATTGTTTACGGTCACTGGAATGGTTTGGAGGAGGCGGTGTGGTGGACAGCCTACAACTTGGATAAACAATATGGAAAATCCGAGGAAACAGCTGGCTACGGTTGGTTCGCTTCCGACTCCATGGATGTGGTCCCAATAATGCTGAGTGCAATTGATTGAATAGCTTGGAAATTATGGCTCGAAACCGAAGACATTGGAGGGCTTTTATTTTTACTTGTTGCCGTGATTCCGCTTCTTTCCCCTAATATAAACCATCAAAATTCGCAAGTGGTGTAGGCTGGAAAAAGCTCAACAACTGCTAGTTTTTCTTTCCTTTTACTGTATTCCTCCTTTCCTATTCCCTCATGGTCCTGATTTCTCAAAATCTCTACACAGCTGATGATCCATTTTCATATGTTTGGCGGCATACGTTTCCGGATTTGATTGTCACTGTGACCTCCACAGGACAGCCACAGGACGCCAGCGACTTCAGAAGGACCATGGATGGCTTGCGCTGGACTCCTCACAGCTCCAAACACACACTGCATATCCAGTGTAAACCCGAAGGAATAAGACAGGGAGGCATGTGGATGGGAGCCACATTACATCAACGGAGCCAGTTCACACTACCTCAGAGGCAAACAGAAGCACGCGGTATTTGGGGAATCAACCGCACACTAGGCGGTGGTTAGGCCGTAGCCCGATCCACACACAATCCATGTGCATTGAACCACTACTGGAGCCTAACATGGTCAGGAGGATCGTGCACCCTGTCCCTTCCAGCAACGACCAACTGTATTCTAAAAGCAGTATAGTCTAATTAGTGGGTAATAGACAGGTAAGCACCTTGTCTACATGTACAACAAGCACTGCCACACCGGGGATGTCAAACAACAGCCAATCACTCGAAATGACAATATCAAATAAAATATATCGAATAGAGTAAATACTCGCTAAATGTGCATATGAAGTAAATTGATTATCAGCGCATCCGCGATAACTACAGAATGTCCGTTATTTAAAATATGTCATATAATCAAGTTATGCAAGTTTGCCACAATTGGCATAAGCGATTTGTGCGAGTTAGTAGAATATTATCAGGTACGCAGAACAAACCAAATAATGTGCAATAAATTGCATCCACCTTAAAACGACCTATTAAGTTGCAAGTCAGTTTAACCCAACTGCGGTGTAGAAGCATCATGAATACAACAGTCTCAGCAAGCGGCCTAGATTAATATATATATATATATATATATATATATATATATATAATTTCTTCTGTTTCTGTGGATCGACCGACGTTTGTTTTCTTGATATCATCACCCGGAAAAAAGCACAAGCTAGTGCATTAAAAAACTGTTTGGATCTCTCTACGAGGAGGGATGCATTAATGCAAAATTACCGACAGAAGGAGAACTCGTTCAATCACAAACTGACTCTGTAGCCATTTTACATTTACAAACCGAAATATTTCCCTAATCTTTTGCAAGGCCGGCTTCGCAATCGTTCACCGCGGCGAAAGACGCGTCACAAACCCGAACGATGACATTCTTGTGCTCTAGCGTCTGGAGATGAAATATGGTTTAAACAGATATCTAGAGTTGAACGGTGTCGGAAAAGCAGAGCACCTGATTGTCAGAAAGGAAAGAGGAGCCATCAAGTGCGGCTGAAAGGGCAATATGGTGAACAGGCTCTGCACTCAGACGATAAGCTGCATCAGCCGAATAAACCAACTAACATCGCAGCCCAGCTTCAAAAGCTTTGCGGCAGTGGAAGACCATACGGAACCTGCAATACCAAAACAACGGAAAATAGAAAAAGAAACGTGTGTGATATGGCTGAAAGCTGGGACGAAGGTAATCGCCTGCCACATTAGGATCGATCAGTCGATCGATCGAGTAGGCGAGTGAGAATTTTAAATTTACAGATAATTGTATATAACCTTAGATTTGTGGAAAGAACACTTGTGTGCATAGCTGATTTGAGTTCCTTCTCTTGATGCGGCTGGCATACCCAGGCTAGCAACACTACCGAACGCGAAACGTAATCAATAAACTGCCACTCTAGCATCGACCATGGGACATTTGCAAAACAGTGCGAACACTTTACGGAAAGGCGAATAGCTGGCAGTGGGCAGCGGGACTTAGTTGATGTAATACAGCGGTTGTCGTCATGTCAACGAGGCCAAATTAGTGGGGTGCTGGAATCAACAATTTTTTTCCTGGTCTGCCGAAGCAGCCGTTAAGTTCTTCCTTCCTGATCAGCTGTTCACTTTTGTCTTTCAAACATCAGCGTCTTTGTTTGTAATCAGGGTTGAAACTAGAAACCTCGAAGGCAACTTAGGGATAAGTAAAACGAATTTGATAACCAATTCAAAGCAATATTTTTTCCACGATGTATATTATTCCTTTGTGATGAAATGTGGCCTAGCCCATAATTTCATTTCCCTTCGCGGTGATGACATTTTCGCTATAACTGCAGACAGGATACCTGCGTGAAAGATACCTATTTGCTCAGAGTACAGTGCACATTGGTTCTCTGTGAAGTGCATGGTTGTGTTGAGTCGCTGCGGTAAATGCAGTGAAGTTGACCACGTGGGATATGTAAGGGATTTTTGGGAAGCGCGTTTGAACACTGATGACACTTAGCAGAAAGGCTTTGATGATCAAACATTGTAAGATTAATATATTCAACTCTTAGCTTCTCTGGAAATGTTGCCGTTTATATTTAGTATCGTGTAATCAACAGTATTAAAAATGTCTCGCCGTTACCTCGGCATGGGGCGGACAAACAACGAAGCGAACAAACGTACTTTCGTTGGGCTACGAAACTGGCATCTATTGAATGCGAAATAGAATTCAAATGAAACCAAATGAAACTCCTAGCTGTAGCAGAAGCTGGGTGCCGGACATTAGCCGACTGAATTATACATAAAATACATACTGGAATAGGGGTTGAATTTACCTAACTGATTCACCTGGAGTTCGTCGCAACTAAACTCAACCAAGTACCCACACTTGACTTGCCAGTGTTTATAGGGATGTGGGTATGTGTATGAGCAGTTTAGCTTTGGATATCAGTCAAATCGTTGTATATTCCATAAGACTTTTTTAAACCCGATAACCTACCCAAACGACTTAGCAGTATCAGTTAGGAAAATGCTGCCCTGAGAAGACCGCCCTTCCCAATCTGCTGTGGAACCGTTTCAATTAATCAAATCCGCACTTGTGTTGACCTTGGGAAAGTTACAGGCAGGTTAGATAGGCCAACTGAAAATAAACTGCAAAATTACCACCCATTGTTTTCTTGGAAGAGAACAGCTTTCGGGCCAAATTTATTTCAGATATTCTTACAAATGTTCAAATATTGGTAACGTGTCCCTCGCTCTCATATTTCCATCGACCGTGTTCCAACACCCTTCCATTGTCTCGTATGAAGAGCAAATGCGAATCATGTGCTAAAGTGGCTATACTAGGTGTGTTCGTTCATACATTGGATGCGTCCGCTCATCTGCGTGATTTCCATACAGTTACTTTGGAGGCATCCGATGATCGGCGTGATTTCCATAGAGTGTTTCCCAACTGGTGCTCGTCTCTGTGTTTACTCCTCGTGCACATGGATCTGGAATCGTGAGGTCATCTTCAACTTTGGGGAAGTCGGCAAGGCTCGCTGTTGGTGTGTCAGCTTGCATCACACTACTTATATCCGGTTCAGTAGTATCTACCTTCAAATCACCACACTCCTCGCCTTCCAAAGGATTTGCGTCAGCTGCCTTCCGTCGGAGTCTTTCTGACCGCCGGGGATGTTCACTGTACGAGCGTGTTTCCTCCTCCAATTCGTACCACTTCCTCAGCTCGCTGGCATTCACCCTCCGCGATTCACCTTGCCGAGCGATTGTATACACTGGGCCTCGCCGGTCGATTACCTCGTACGGTCCTTTCCACTTCGCTAGGAGTTTCCTCTCCCCTGGGCCGCAAGTGGGATAGCGTTGATGGTCCCTGTACTTCACTTTCGAACCAATCTGAAACTCGATATTCCTTCCACCTTTGCTGGTCTGGAACTTCGCCATCCTCAGCGCCTGAGTCGCCTGTAGGTTGCGGTTGGCGGTCTTTCGGTTATTACGTCTCTCCTCGGGAGATATACGGCAAGTTGGCCACATTCCAATCTCTAGGTCCACAGGTAGACGAGGTTGTCGACCGTACATCAACTGGAATGGTGATTTCTTTGTGGACGCCTGTTTGGTTGCTCGATGGGTCAGCAACAGTAGCGGCAGCGCTTCCTCCCAGTCTCCACCTTTTGCTGCTAGCCACTCCTTGATTGTTCTATTGTTACGTTCCGTCAGGCCATTTGTTTGCGGGTGGTATGGGGTGGTGCGCAATTTCTTGATGCCAAGTTTCTCCAAACAGTTCCGGAATTCTTCACTCTCGAAGCACGGCCCTTGATCTGTTAAGATGGCCTTTGGGATTCCGTGAGCCGCTACCAAGTGATTCATGACAGCATGGGTAACGGTGCTAGCCCGTTGATCCGGGATGCCTGTCGCCTCAATCCATCGCGTGAAGTGCTCCGTCATCAATAAAATGTACTGGTTACCACGCCTGGTCAATGGAAACGGCCCCATCACGTCGACCGACCAAAGTTCACCAATTTCCGAGACCGGGATCGTCATCGTTTGCTGCTGCATCCCTCGGCAATCCGTTTTCATGAGCTGACATTGTCGGCACGAAAGTACGCACTTCTCAACGTCCATTTTCATTCCCGGCCAATACGCGCGTTGTTTCAGCAGATCGTAGGTCCTGGAACAACCTGTGTGCGCCATCTCGTGACAAGAAACTACTAGATTCCGTCTTCGTTTCATTGGAATGACTGGCACCGAAGGGTTGCTACCTCCTGGCATCCACATTAAGATCCCTGCTTCGTTCACTTGCAGCTTTCCCAGGTCTTTTGCAAACGGTCCCAGCTGCTTGAGTTGGTTTTTGTTGAAGTTTGTCTGACCAGTTAATCGCACGGTGATCAACTTGCGTAGGAGTTTGTCGCTACGTTGCTCGGTTGCCAACCGTTCTGGATCCTGCTCGCACAGTATACCGTTAATACCGAAAGCTACGCTCGGCAAGTCATCCTCATCTATCATGCGTGACAAAAAATCCGCCGTCTGATTTTCCCTCCCCGGCACGTGTTTTATCGTGAAATCATACTCTTGTAAGCGCAATGCCCATCTCGCCAGCTTTCCTCTGGGGTCTTTGGCAGACTTAATCCACTCCAACGGTCTATGGTCTGTTTCGACGTGAAATCGCTGACCCAGGAGATATGGTCGCCATTTATCTAACGCCCAGACAATTGCGAGACATTCTTTCTCTATGGTTGAGTATCTGCGTTCCGCAGGCGTCAAAGTTCGGCCGGCATATTCGATCGTCCCATGGTTTTGTTTCAACACCGCACCGATCCCGACATCGCTGGCGTCAGTGGCTACCGTGAACATCTCACCAGCGATGGGCAATTTCAGGGTCAACTCCTGCCTTCCCATTTCCTGTAGAATCTGATCAAAGGCTCGTTGAGCTTCTGCATTCCACGTGAATTTCCTATCTTGTTTCAACAGCTCGTACAAGGGTGAGGCCAATGTGTTAAAATCCTTGACGAATTTGCTGTAGTACCCGGCGCGGCCCAGGAATGTACGGAGAGTGCGTTTTGAGGTGGGAAGTGGGCTGCCTTGTATCGTCATTATCTTCTCAGGTAGCGGTTTCAGTTCGCCTTGTCCCACTTTATGACCCAGTAAGGTGACACAGGTCTTTCCGATCTGGGACTTTGGTCCATTTATACGAAGTCCCGACTGCTGAATGCGTTCCAGAACTGCTGCGAGATGATGGCTTTGTTCCGCTTCTGATCGGCTATACACCACGGTATCATCCCCGTACTCCACCACGTTTTCCAATTCACTCAGCAATCGCAGCATGAGACGTCGGAAGGTAAACGGGGCTCCTGATAATCCAAAGGGCAATCTCTTAAACTGATACTGTTTCTCACTAACGGTAAACGCCGTCTTCTCTCGATCTTCCTGTTTTATTGCCAGTTGCCAGTATCCTGATCTCAAGTCCAGGACCGTGAATATCCTCGACTGCTGCAGCCGATCAAAAATATCAGCAACTGATGGAACTGGAACGAAACGAGTCATGGAAATTTCATTCAGTCTTCGGAAGTCGACACAGAATCGGTACTTTCCATTCGTCTTCTTCACTAAGACCACAGCGGAGTTGTACGGGCTAGGTGCTTCCTCAATCACGCCCGCGTCCAGCATTTCTTGCACTTGCCTATTCACTTCAGCCTCCAGGTGGATTGGTATCCTTCGAGGTCCATGGGGCCGATACGGTTGGCGAGTTAGCGGGATGGTATGCTCGATCCAATCGCAAAACCCATATTGGCTGCTGTCATCCGTAAACAAGGGTTGGTATTTGTTAATCAGCGACTGCAATGATGGGCTCAAATGTAACACAGCAACGACCGACTGCGAAGATCGCATTTCTCCCCGATTAATAAGTGGTAGTGACCCGCATTCCATTAGCAACTTCCCACGCTTTAGATCAATGACAGCTTTATTGAGCTCCAGGAAATCTGCTCCCAATATGGTTTGTTTCGCATCTGGTGACACGAGAAAGGAGTGTGTTCGCTTTCGTCCCCCAATTCCTACATTGTGTTCGGCTATACCATCAATTCCCACTGAATGACCGCCAACCGCTCTAACGATCGTGCAGCACGACTGAAGCTTTCAC
>CALYDF020006036.1:0-13798 GCA_944474145.2 Dicrocoelium dendriticum | reverse complement strand
GATATCGGCGAAACACGGGCCGGAAGTTAGAAATCAGGGTAAATGTAGGATGCACTGGGGTATACTTGGGAAACTGGCATCACAAAGTAGAGCTTGTAAAAGCACGATGAATGAGTATGGATTGAGAGGTATGCGACAAAATATCGCTAAACCGCAGTTAAAAAACCACGAGTGCACAAGGAGGAGAGTGATTGGACGGTGATTCGAGGGCTCCGAACGATTACCATTTTTGTAAATAGGATTGGTTAGTCCATGTTTCTACATTGTCGGAACCTGCATTTCGTCGAGACAACGTTGTAAGAACCTAGCTAATGGTACGGCAAGTTTCCTGGCCGCAGTCTTCAATGTCTTCGGTTGATGTCTTCCACGCCAGGTGAGCTATACACACGCAATGACATTAGCGTTTTCATCACATTGTCTACGGTGAACGACACGTGGTTTAACCCTGGTGGCGATGGAAGCTGTGTCAAAGACAGATGAAATGATGATTCACCCCGTAAGGTATGGATGAAGTGTTGGCGAAGCACGTTGGCCGCATCTTGTGCTGTTGCGTAAGACCATCTGTTGCACGTAAAACCGGGATCCCGCGCTGGACGCTGCGTAGCTTGTTGATATGTTTATACGGCAACTTGAGATTAGTACTGAATTTCGCCGTTAAGTTCTGTTGTGCTGGAGTTTGTCTTCGTGGATCAATTTGACGCGGTGCTTTCCTTTAGTTGTGTATGCACCCCAGTTCAGGTTACTTGGACAGACTTTGTAAGTGCACCTCGCTGAATCCCTTATAGCCACGCATTTTCTAGTATGGCTCCTCAGGAACGAATTTACTTGCTTCGGACGAAAGACCTTGCTTTCGGACGCATTTGCCACTAACTCAGTGAATTGGGTGACGAACAACATCCAGCGGACATCGGGTAGATTCTCGGCCAGGAAGGATCAGTCGGTTTCTTGCACGAAGTTGGACAGTGTATGGTAATGTGTAACGACATAGGTTTCCACATTGAGGTTCCTCACTGATGTACTTCGAGTAACAGATGTAACGAAAGAGCAACATCGCGTGGTCGCTACGGCCAAGTGGTTTATCTATGGTCACGGTGTCGACCATTAGTTCCTCGTTGGTGAACATGTGGTCCAAAACAGTTGGTGTGTCACCCGTTCTGAATCGCGTGGGAGAGGTGACATGTTTGTACAGGTACATCGGCGAGCACCTCTTGCAAATCCGCCTTGAATTGTTCGCTGTGCGATGCTGGAACTTCGATTGCATGCAGATTGAAGTCACCCACCAGAAGGACGTGACTGTATTGTTGTGCCCGGACTCTTTTCATCGCAGGTTAGGCATTAATTCATTTTCAAGGTGGACATTAGAGGGCGGTACACTATTGCTAGTAAACGCACATCATCACGTCTTAGGTGCATACGACACCAAGGAGAACCGACGAGTTTCCTTTCTGGGTTCTCAATGATATCAACATGCAGATTGGATCAATAATACGGGGGTACTCTCCTTCCTCTGCTAGGTCGATCGTTTCGTACAGAAGTCATGCCGGGTAGTGCAATCTCAGCATCCGTGATCTCCGTGTGTAGCCATGTTTCGGTGACCATAACTAGGTCCCAAGGCGGGGAGACTGACGAATACGAAGTTCGGTCAGCTTGCTGAGAAGACCTTGTGCATTAGTGTACAAACAGGTGAGGGCATCGGTGGTCAGAAGCGTGTGTGTGAATACTGGTTTCCAATGAGAGTCTATACCGGCTCTTGAGGGGTCGGCTGTCGGTCGTATTTTTGTAGGACCGACGACGCAAACCCTAGAGTTTGTTCAGGTTGTTGCATAGAGCTCTCAGCGCCAACAATAGGATGACCCTCCTGTCCTCTTCAGCTGCCTGTGTGTTTTGGCATTGTCTCTGTTCTAAGCTGCACGGTGACAGAGTTGTGTTGGTAACTTGCTTGATTAGTGTTATATTTTCTATCTGTGGCCCGGTGCCTAATACCTTTATCCGTATTTCGGATGGTAGCATTTTATGCTTTTGTGCCACATTTTGAGCACATGTTCTGCCAGCAGTTCGGAGTGCAATGATACTTTCATCACTCGGGTCCACACCCTTTGTTGTTAGGTGATAGCGATAACCCTGATGTTGAATTAGCGATAAGATTTCCGAATGATACTTCACGAATAAAACGCCATTCATCCCAGTCATGCGCTTTGATCTCTAGCTCGCTTAGTGACTGGAGCTGGGGGACACCATGAACAAGGATAGATTCTGTGCCTTGTTGTGTACGAAAGTCATCCGGAGTTTGTTTGCGTTTTTGTCGTTCGCTCCAAGGAACATCCGGAGATATACGAACAGTGCATGTGGTGGTACGGAGGCCAGTGACTGACAAGAAAACTGCCTCTGCATCATTACCTGACTGAAGTGTTATCTGGGGAACCGCAGTGCACCGTAGTGTACGGAGTTTGGATGACGGACGAGACACATCACACTGATTGGTTTAGCTTGAACCGCTATAATGTAGCAACCGAAAAACAATTTCTTATCTGACGTACACTTTTGTTACTCAATCGCACAATATTGTTTGTTGTTTTCATGTCGATTCTACGGCCATTCTAACCTACATCCTTGTGCACATTAATTGAAACAAACTACAATTGTGTCTCCTTTTCCATGAATATCATGTTTTTATACATGGAAGCTGCCGTTTTGCATTTCTTTTTGTTATTTTACTTTGGGAATAGATATTTCATCATTGTTTGTGAATCAGACGATGTAATAACTGCGCATGTCTAGTCGTTACATCACCCAAGATTGCGTCATACTTTGTATGGTTAGTGAGGTATTTGTTCCAACTTCTTGTTTGTTGTGATTCAGTCATTGTTTGAGATGGACGTGACTCCCAGAAGGCGCATGAAGATCGTGACCATGCACGAACACACAGACAAGACCTACAGGGACATAGCAAGAATACTAGGCGTCAGTCCGGCAACCGTCAGCCGTGTGGTCAAAAAGAAAAAGGAAATGGGATGCATTTCGCCAAAACGCAAAGGGAAATGTGGTCCTAAGAGGAAAACCACTGCCAGGGATGACGCTTACCTAATACGGGAAAGTGATAAAGATCCTCGAAAGACTAGTGACGCATTAAAACGTGATTTGGGGAGAAAGGAATAGAAATCAGTTCTTCAACGGGATCTGGCCCCGTGCCACACATGAAAAATGGTCAAGACTTTTTTCAATACTAAACAAATAACCATCTTGGACTGGCCTGGGAATTCACCAGATTTAAACCCCATTGAAAATATGTGGTCTATTTGTAAGCAACACCTTCGTGACATAGACTGTACGATAAAGGAGAAACTTATTCAAACTTTAATTCAAGTTTGGTACAGGGACCAAAGATGTTGAAATACGCCAGATCCGTCAGGAAAGGTCTTTTTTAGTTCTGGAACAGCTCTTCTTTGGAGAACTTCTATATATTGTGGAGAGCGCGTCATGCCCTGGACTGGATGCAAGGCGCCGACGCCGTAATAACTAAAGCACCCCCAAAACATCTGCTTTGGTGGGTGTTTCACAAAGTGGTCAAGGTGGGAATCACGAACCTTTTCTCCCTCTGACCTCCGAACATACTGACTTCTCTGACCATGAACATAGAAATGGCTTTCATCTCTGAATAGGACTTTTCTCCAATCTTCTTTCCTCCAGTTTTTGTATTTTAGTCCCCGTTTGTAACGCTTAACTTTCATTACTTTTGTCAGAAGTTGTTTTTTCACAGGCTGTCTGGCTTTCCCACCAACTTCCAGGAGTTGCCTGCGAACCGTTGAAGAATTGATTTCTATTCCTTTCTCCCCAAATCACGTTTTAATGCGTCACTAGTCTTTCGAGGATCTTTACCACTTTCCCGTATTAGGTAAGCGCCATCCCTGGCAGTGGTTTTCCTCTTAGGACCACATTTCCCTTTGCGTTTTGGCGAAATGCATCCCATTTCCTTTTTCTTTTTGACCACACGGCTGACGGTTGCCGGACTGACGCCTAGTATTCTTGCTATGTCCCTGTAGGTCTTGTCTGTGTGTTCGTGCATGGTCACGATCTTCATGCGCCTTCTGGGAGTCACGTCCATCTCAATGACTGAATCACAACAAACAAGAAGTTGGAACAAATACCTCACTAACCATACAAAGTATGACGCAATCTTGGGTGATGTAACGACTAGACATGCGCAGTTATTACATCGTCTGATTCACAAACAATGATGAAATATCTATTCCCAAAGTAAAATAACAAAAAGAAATGCAAAACGGCAGCTTCCATGTATAAAAACATGATATTCATGGAAAAGGAGACACAATTGTAGTTTGTTTCAATTAATGTGCACAAGGATGTACATCCGGCTCACCACTTGTCTCCACGATGAGTTCCGACACTGACGTACGCTGTCGTCGTGTCATCCGTTTTTCGTTGGATTCTAGCCTTTCTCGAATACAATCCGTTGTGTCCGTTCTTCTGGTTTTCTGGTATCCTCACCAGAGCGAGAACACTCTCGGAATAGTATAGACTAGTCTTACTATTTGGTGACCCCGACTCGCACGCGCGAATTTTCAAAGTTTTTGGTCGTTTCGTTTCGGTGAGTTCGTTCCAAGTCGCTTTTTCCCCCCTGATCCCTGGTGGATTATTTACCGCCCATTTGTTTTTAAAATCACTCGTATTATTCGTATACTATGTCTGATGCCGATGTAAAGCCCGGATCTGGCGGCAGCATGAATTTGCTCACCTTGGCTATTCCGGATTTTATGGCACACAAACCCAGTGTATGATTTGTCATTTTTGAGATAGAGCTAGAGAACAGAGGAATCTCTGCCGACCAAGCTAACTACAACCAACTCGTCCCACGCCTTCCGCAACAGGTGGTGACACTGATT
Organism: Dicrocoelium dendriticum; assembly: GCA_944474145.2. Taxonomy (NCBI): domain Eukaryota; kingdom Metazoa; phylum Platyhelminthes; class Trematoda; order Plagiorchiida; family Dicrocoeliidae; genus Dicrocoelium; species Dicrocoelium dendriticum. The sequence goes on along the minus strand of CALYDF020006036.1, from coordinate 8,897 downwards.
GAAGACGTACTGATTCATCCACCGAAAGACAGTCAATACGAAGCAATGAAACAATTGATCCTAAAGGAGTCGCAACCCAGCGCTCGTGCTCGGTTGGAGCAAGTCATTCATAGAGCTAAGCTAGGCGATCGTAAGCCTTCAGTATTGCTCCGCGATATTCAGCAGATAGCTGGCCCTTCGTACATGAGTGGAGAAGCTTTAAAAGAACTGTGGCTCTTACGCCTATCTGATCCTCTTCCTTTAATGCTCGTAGCATACTCAGATAGAGCACTCAAAGAGCTGGCTATAACCGCAGACGTAGCTGTTGAGAGAATCCCTCAACACACGAAGGCATCCAGTAACTTTCGCCACCTTAGCTGATAAAGACTTGACTACGAATGCATCCGCGCAAGCAGACCCCAGAGACGGAGATAGCCGCGCGTCGCCGTGAATTAGCAACAATGCGGTTAGAAAGACAAGGCTTACTAAGACCGCACGCCTACCACGAAATAACCGCCATTCGTCACGGCGCCTATCAGTCCCGACCTCCACCGTACAGATCCACGTCACCGCGCAGACGCAGTCCAACACCCCCTCGCAGCCGAGCCCGAAATGCCAATGTAATGGATTATTTGTGTTGGTATCGTCGCCAGTATGGTGACAATGCTCGACGTTGCCGTTCACCTTGCGCCAAACGTGGTGTAGTGGCACAGGGAAACTGGTTCGCCGGCACGTGAATGCGGCCCACGCGTCAGGCAGCGACAAAACAGGCCGTCTGTTTTACGCAAGGATAGGTGCGCCCGCCTCATTTTCCTTAACGACACAGGAGCCGAAGTGAGCGTTATCCCTGCCAGCGCGGAAGACAAGCATTCGATGCCCACGTACAATCTACGGGCAACCAACGGCTCACCGATAGCTTCATACGGTCAGCGTATGATGAACCTAGATTTAAATCTTCGCAGAGACTTTCGCTTGGTTTTCACAGTTGCGTCAGTACCTTTCGCAATAATCGGCATCGATTTTCTTCCCCATTTCGGATTGCTTATCGACGCATGTCGCCACAGAATTTTAGATGATCATACAAAACTAGGTGTTGATGGCGTCCTTTCAGATGCCCGATAATCAGCCCTGTATTCCGGATCGCAGACGTACCGTCCGACTACTTGAGCCTCTTCTCCGAACACACGCGACTGGTTCGACCGGCAGTCACGACAGAGGTCGCTCACCACATAGTCATGAATGGTCAGCCAGTTAGCACATGGCCAAGATGGTTTGCTCCTGACAAACTACGTGCAGCACGAGCTGAATTCGACCATATGCTTCAGCTCGGTATCCTCAGACCGTCCAACAGCCCCTGGAGTCGCCTGTCCACATGGTCCCGAAGAAGGTGATGCGGGACTGGCGTCCCTGCGGCGACTATCGAACCTTGAATACGGTTACCACACCCGATCACTATCCGATCCCGCACACGGTGGATCTCAGCGCCAGTCTGGCGGGTGAAAATATCTTCAGCAAACTCGACTTGGTACGCGCATACAACCGAATTCCGGTAGCCGAAGCGGACATCGCTAAAACTGCCGTAACAACTCCATTTGGTTTGTTCGAGTTTCTGAACATGCCATTTGGCCTAAAGAATGCCGCGCAAACCTTTCAACGCTTCATCGACAAAGTTTGTCGCGGTTTAGACTTCGTATCTCGATGGCATTTTAATCGCGAGCACTTCACGAGAAGAGCACATGCGCCACATACAAACAATTTTGACCGTTTATCGCAACACGGGGTGACGATCAAAGCAGAAAAGTGTTCGTTTGGTGTCGACTCAGTAAACTTCCTTGGCCATCGTATCTCCTCTGCAGGCGTCGTGCCACTGCAGGATAAAATTCAAGCCATCATCGACTACCCCGAGCCTCATTCTTTCAAGCAGCTCAGGCGTTTTGATGGGCTTGTCAACTTTTACCGACGGTTTATACCCAACTGCGCCTCGCTGATGCAACCCCTCACGGACCTTCGCCGAAGGAAACTCAAGAAATTCGAATTTCCTGCCGCATCACACACTGCTTTCAAGTCGCTGAAAGAGGCCATCGCCAACATTGCTTCTATTGCGCATCACGATCCGGCCGCTCCACTTCCCCTCAGTACTAACGCCTCGGACTTGGCAGTCAGCGCTGTTTTGCAGCAACGAGTAACCGATACGTGGTAGCCCTTAGCGTTTCTCTCCAAACGCCTAAAACCTGCCGAAACCCGCTACAGCGCGTTCGGTGGTTAACTACTAGCCGTATATCTAGCGATACGTCAATTTCGAAATGTCCCAGAAGGCCGCTCCTTTGTCGTCTTTACCGATCAAAACCTGACTTACGTGCTCGGCTCGAGTACCGACCGATACTCTAGAGAGTCGCGCCACCTTGACTATATCGCTCAGTTTACGACCGATATACGGCATGTCTCAGGTGTGCACAACGCCGTCGCCGATGCACTTTCCAGCATTCAAGCTATCTCAGCTGACGCCTGCACTGCTATTGACTTGGAAGCCATAGCCAGAGCACAACTCAACGATCCTGAGGTTGAGTTACTACGCAGGTCTCCCTCATTGGATATACGACCCGTTCCGCTAACGTCAGCGGACGGCACTATAAGCTGCGATTTACCTCTGGGCACGCCGCACCCAGTCGTCCTACGTGAGTTTCGGCAGACCGTGTTCGACATGTTGCACGGCTTGTCTCATCCAGGCGTTCGTGCATCGGTTAAACTCGTAATCGTACGATTCGTTTGGCGCAATGTTAATCGGGATGTCCGTACCTGGGCAGCTGCTTGCCTTCCGTGTCAACGCGCGAAGGTGCACAAGCACACGAGAAGTCCATTAGGCACATTTCCGACACCAGACTCACGGTTTCATCACGTGAACGTCGATCTCGTAGGTCCTCTGCCGCCTTCCAATGGCTCTGTGTATCTACTGACCTGTGTCGACAGACTCACTAGGTGGCCGGAAGTTATTGTTATACCTAACTGCTCTTCAGAAACGGTAGCGAAGGCTTTTCTGGAGCGTTGGGTAGCTCAATACGGCTGCCCGCCATCGTGACCACCGATCGAGGGTCACATTTCTCGTCAACCTTTGCTACGTTACTTAAGGATTTAGGCCATCGCCACGTTCAGACAACGGCGTATCATCCGGTCGCTAACGGCATGGTGGAGCGTTTCACTGCCAGTTGAAGACAGCGCTACGTGCGCTCGCAGATCCTGTATGGTCTGAAACACTTCCCCTCGTTCTCCTAAGCTTAAGAAACACGGTTAAAACAGAGTTCGACGCCACACCAGCGCGGCTAGTCTACGGTTGCACGCTGCGGTTGCCCGGACAGCTGGTAGCACCAGCCCCGTCTACTTCCTCTTTTGACTACGGAAGTTACACTGATCGATTGGCTCACCAGATGCATGAGCTACGTCCACCCGCTCCTCGAGCGCAGAAGACACCAGTGTACGTGCCCGAGAAGCTGTCTACGTGTTCACACGTCCTTCTTCGCGCAGACGGTGTTCGACAGCCTCTTCAGTCGCCGTACATAGGACCTTTCAAAGTGCTACACCGTTCGAGTAAGACGTACACAACTGACCGCGGTGGTCGACGCGAAGTCGTCACCATCGACCGTCTAAAACCCGCCTTTATGGAAAGAACTGCCTCGCCTACTTCATCTAGTAGTGCTTCGTGCAACGTCACAATTCACCGCACCAGTTTTCCGCATGATAGTGCAGTCCAACCAGACCACGATCACGGTCTACAAGCTACAGCCGTCTCGACATCTCCCGAAACTAATCCGCCGCCTCCCACGACCAATTGCCGTGGTCGGGAGATGCGTAAGCCCGTTCGTTTCTTTGACTATGTACAGTGTAAATACGTTTAGTTTTGTAGATATTGTATATATTTGCCCCATTTTTGGTCGATTGTTTAAGATAATTGGATGGTGGTAAATCTCGCGTGTTTCGGGGAATTGTGGCTTTCTCGAATACAATCCGTTGTGTCCGTTCTTCTGGGTTTCTGTTATCCTCACCAAAGCGCAAACACTCTCGGACTAGTACAGACTAGGCTTACATTAGTTGACACAAGGAGTCCCACTGCTTGTTGTCATTTACTATCTTATCTTTTATGGAGTTCGCCCCGGATTCAGTCACATTAGCGCATATAACAGTCAGAGAAATATAGTAGTATTCCATGTGCCCCTTTTTGGAAGGACCAGTGGCAGCTTTTTGGGTTGGACGAATGATGGGGTCGTGAGTCCCTTGGTGGTATTGATAGTAGGAACTTGTTTGGCAGCGGGCGGGGTTACGATGGGAGGTGCCACCGCCATATGGGTAGCAACAACAGAGGAGTATGTTGTCGGCCCTTTAACAGTGTTCAGTGTGGCAACTGATTCTGTCGAAGAATGTGTGGCGGACGCATCTTTATGAGCAGCCGCTAGTGTCGGGGTAACTAACTCTGGATCGTTTTTCTTACACTGTGCTGAATTGGAGCTTGAGGTTGAGCATCGAGTTCGAGGCACAGATTTGTCTGGTTCATGTGAGACAGCTTTACGGCTACTGCTTGTTCTACACTCTTTGTCAGCCTATCGCACTTCTGCGCTAACACAGTGCTACGTCTGTCGAGTGGAAGAGATGTACACTGTAGCGCCCTAAAAGATAACTGCCATCTTTCATGTACAATTCAATTTTTGACCGATTGTACATTACTCCTTCTTGTTTTAATCTTCCTTACAACCGGCTCGTCACTCGAGCACCTTGTAAATTCCCGCGCTCACGTGTTCGCTCTAGTCTCGCTTCATCCGTCCGCTTCTTATTGTAGCCCATCGAATACAGTCCGCTGTGTCCGACCGCAAATTGCTTCTGATATCCGCGCTTAATTTCGCGCACCGTCTCGGACTAGTATTTACTAGTCCTACAACACTCAGTGCAGAACCAGAGAGAAGCAGGCGTACTATTAAGCTTTTTTATCTGGTTGTGACTAAGGCGAGCACATCGAGAACGGACGTATTTTCGGCAGTTTCTGCATTCTATTACAAATGGCACAAGTTTCACACAACTAACGTTCATTTCGGAAGCTTTGGGCTTAGCTTTCCGTGGGCAAGCAGTACGTGCCATTGTGACTGTCAGATCTGCGGAAGTCGTTCGTTGCAACGTCTACACTGGTATGCTGAATCCAAACGCTGTCGGTCAAGCTGGTGGTCTGGCAGACACCGGTTAGATTGCTGTAGAACAAATCCAAGATGGCGGACACAGACGGCAGTTGGGCCAATCAGTGAGATCTCCGACAATAGCCGGAGAATATACACCAAATTCGCAAAGATGGAAAAATACACTACAAGCAATGTATCGGTGCACAATTCACACAGAGAAAACACGTATAACACAATATTCCTAAAGCAAATTAGAATCCAGCACGGTAAAACAAAAAGTCTGCGGCGTCCGTGGGTACAGCCAACATGTGAGCGCTCTTACCATTTGGTCGAGTATATCATCAAATACTTCGTGGAATCGTAAAATAATATAGTTGCAAGCTTCTCGCCAGACTGTTGAATGGAAGAGTTCCTGTGCAAGTAACTGAAGACCAAGACATTTTTATTCCTTTTGCACTGGTAGGATGTCAGCGTGCCCTTATTCTTCTTCTTCAAATTAACTGAACTGAACAACTCATTAATTCTTTGATTCAAACTCATTACCACTTCCCTCCTAGCAGCCTGAACAGTCCCACCATACACGTAATTTTCTTGCACTCTTACTCCCAACGCTGCCGATGTGAAGAATGTATCACACGTGGCATTGTATACTTTCTAAAAAAGGATAACACGAGGCTCAGTACAACGCTCTCTGTAGCACTTTCTCTTCGCTGAGCTCAGCGAACACTGAGACCACCAGAATGCATCTTCGTGCTCTGCATCGGGGTATTCGGCGTAGCAAATGTACTCGAGCAGCAATCACGTGATCACTCTGTCCCAGAGAACTGCATACATTTGGCCCTCAACCATGAGCTCCCCGTTGGTGAGCACTAGATCTAACATTGGTGGCTTATTCACTGTTCTGAATCTGGTGGGAACGTGACGTGGTCGTATAAGGGTATGGATTAGCTCTTACCAATAGGTCTTGAACTGTTCTGCCTCCGTTGATGGAGTTTCCAAAGCATGAATTTTGAAATCACCTGTGATGAAAATACGGGTGTATTTCTGATTTATCACAATGCGAAATACCGATATTAGTCTGTGGTCCATCTCCGGAGTGGAGTTGGGTGGTCGTTACACTACGGACACAGGTATGCACCATCGTCCTTCAACCATAGTTTGCACGAAAGGAGATCAGTGACACATGTTTGAGGATCATCTATGAGCTCACTACGAAGATTTGTATTGTAATAAATGATCACTACCCCTCCCCTACCCGTTCTGTCGTTCCGGAGAAGCGGTGGCCTAGTAACTACTTGTGCCGCCCCCCCTGGTATTTGTAAATCCGTAAACCCACCTAACTGCGAACAGACCTTATATATTTGGATTCATAGAACAACAAAGATCCAATGTAAAGTGATGTTGTGAATGCAGGTATTTGTAGGGTTGCAATACTCGTGAGCAAAATTCACAGATACATTTTTCGTGCATTACTTGAGGCAATAGCATTGACAGCACCCACAAAATTCAGTCCATTAGCGAATTCCCCTCTCTATGGGGAGAACTACCAATCTGTGAGCCCTGTGTGGTTCATTGACGATGGAAGGCAGTTCATCATAAACTTAAGTCTTGAGAATGCACTCTCACAGCTGGCTGTGCTAGCACAATCAAACCTGTCTAAGGCGACCACTCAAGGGACCGACAAAAGTGGTCGCCTTGCACAGTTGGTCACCCTAGACAGGTTCATGCATAGGGATAGTGTACTCATAGGAGAAAACTTTGGGGATGTTTTTGGCTGGTCGCCATAGCAGGTTGCATTCCAGCTCGAGTAAGAAAGATGCGCAGCAGATTCCCACAGCGATATTTCTGTATGAAGTTTAAATGTTCAGCAGATCCACTAAGCTTTTCTTTTACTGAATCTTTCGACAAGGAATTCCTCTGTTTCTGTATCTTCCACAACTTCTTTAAACAAACAACCATAGTTGTTATCGGTGCATGAAAAACATGTTCATTTGCAAAGTCATGAATTTGATGAAATCGATAGCATTTTGTCAGTCAAACTGTCCATGACAGAGAACAATACCTATGTAACTCATCGATATACCAAACACTTCTTCGCCGTCCATTCGGTTTTTTCGGCGGATTCGACACTCCAAGCTTACCCCCAACTCAGCGTAGTGTTTCTTTGATTCATCCATTGCAATGTCAGACAATTTATTTATCCTGAAGAATAAATGCTAACATTGTAAACTTGGCAGAACTTTGTCGCAGATTCAGCCCATTTTGTTTAGGCATTTGTATGCCATCTTGATTTCTATGAGAACAGATCTCCAAAGGATCAAAAACGAAATAAACGGTAGAGACAATACCGAGGTAAGAATTAAAGATGCATCTGTTCTTGTGTTTGCATTTTCTCATTAATCTGTGAAATGTTTCAGAGGAGTGACCAGCTCCGGGTATTTCTTCACCACACCGTTTACAGCGCCTGTTCGACTACATCAACCAAATTTTACAGCCACTTGATACTTACACCGGTGAGTTGAAGCAAAACATCCCAGCAATATTTAAGTAAAAAGAAGAGAATAGCCGGTCTATCCTGTCAAAAATGTAACGGAAGGAACTGTCACAGAAGCTTCATGAACACAAGCCAGATTCGGGGAATGGTTTGCAAATGACACAAGTGTAACTTTGGATTGACTTCGCACACCTCATTGGTAGTCGCGCAATAACGACAGCACAGTTTAATGCCTGGCCACGGTACACAACAATCTGAATCTCGTGCTTTCAGCTTCTCCCAATACCAATCCAGATATTTCCTCTGCGCTTTTACTGTTATCCTCAATGAAACTGAGAAACGACTCTATCGTCATTTCCACCCAATTGAATGTTTGTGAGATACATCCGGAGTGCTACCAAATATTAAGCAACCATAGTTGCTTTCCTTGATCTGATCTACGATTTTCTTTCTCACCTGCTTTACCAAAATGCTCACTAATTCATTTGGCACATGTGGCGACAAAGAAAGTGCAGATTTTCCTTCCCAGCTGAACTGTTACCAAATGTTGACGAAGAACAGGCTCAAAATTGGCGAACCAATGTACAATTCTGAAAAATTTCCTCTTTTTTCCTGACCGTCATCCTGGATACGTCTCAGACTATAGTGTCCTGTTTTGCTTGACGGGAAACCTGACGACATCAAGTATTCTAGCCAAAATTTCACGCCACGTCTTTTCTACAATTGCCTTCCTTCAACTAGTCGGATTGCTAGCTCCTTGCTGTTGGGGAATGACTGAGCACACGATTTACAACATTCGTGTTCATATGCTTTTGGATTTAGTTTCCACCAGTTTCTGAAACCCTCATCAGTCGAAAAACTAGACTATCCCGTTGAAAACATCCCACAGCTGAAACAAAACAAGGTTATCCGTGTTCGCAATCTTTACTCATTTTCTCGCAATTGTTGAAAAAATGAGCTAGTTGTTAACTTAGCGTCAAGTTTATATTACTTACACGTAGAACCACGTAGCAACATGTCTGTTGCGAAACATAACTGCTTGTAAATTTTGATCATGCCTGATTTGGTGAGCCTCGATAAATTCGAGAATAAACCATTTATTTATTTACTTACCGATATCATAATCGACGTGCATCACAACAATAAATTAGAGCCTGACAAGCATAGTGAGAATTTCATGATCAATCTTAATAGGCCACTGACAGACATCCATAAGACCGATTGATGCGCCAAGTGTGATTGCACTTCCAATTCTTCAACTTCGCGCG
>CALYDF020006035.1:0-13794 GCA_944474145.2 Dicrocoelium dendriticum | reverse complement strand
TCAGACAATATATAACAGTACTGTGCACCAGGGTATACCATAGGTACAAGCATTTTGTCATCTCACCTTACCACCATATTGTTACGTGCATTTCACTGCACAAAGCCTGTGTGATTTTGGCTACTTTTGCGCCTACTGACGCACCACGCAAACGCGCTGACTGGAGCAGACAACTGATGCAGCCCAAACGGCGTGAGCAGCGGAACCTACAACTGCATACCGATCATTGATCTATGGGCCGGAGAAGTTTGTCAACCGGGAATCCAGTGAGCGACAAACCTAAGGTCAAAGGTAGCTCAGAGAAACAGGGAACTGAAATCCGCTCGAAAATCACGTGTTCGTTCTGTGCCAATTCAAATGACGCGACAAATGTGAACATAACACTTAACGATGCTAACAGCGGATCGACAGATAGCTTGTGGTTTTGTGACATATGTTCAAATAGTCCGATAATTAAGATTGTTCAAACGCTTACGATAAGGTGTGAAGCATTGCCTGTTACGTCTGCAGACCAAAAGGAACTGATCGCGGCATTGAGAGGGAAAATCTCAGAACTCGAGTTGCAGATTAGTGCACTACGTAGCCCGAATCCCCGACCTGTTAAAAGGCAAAAGCTCTGTAGCAGCAATGCTACCCAGTCCAGCGAAAGGCAAACACCGTTAGTGATAAACAGCAGTAAAACAGGCTGCTTGAACGGTACCCCAAGTCTCACGTAATGCGCCAAAGCATGCAGAGTTACGCACAAATTGCACGATCACTTCCGTCAGTAGCTGGGCGACAACAATTGACTCCTACAGATAGTGCAACTAACGGCATTGCACGTAAAAGTCTTGCTGTAGCCTTGGCCTATCGTCCACGGAAGACAAGCCAGACACCCCCACTCGACAAACCTACGCTCACAAGGAACTGCAGAACAAACAATTACTACACAACCAAAAGGTGATGACAGTAATATGTTCAAACGTCCCAGAACCCACTAGCGAATCGCTAAAAGGTAGACAAACCGAGGAGCAAAACCGTTGGGCTGAAATAACCTGCGCACTCGGACTGAAATTTCTCCCAACTAGTCTTACACGCCTTTCACGGAATCCATCATCTCCACACTTAGGGGAACCTCGGTTACTGCGAGTAACGTTTGGCAACACGCGTGACCTGGAAGATGTTCTCTTAGCAAGCCACATGCTAGTGAACTCTTCTGTCAGTGTCCGCAGTTTTCGTGACAGGCCATTGGCCGAAAGACAGAAGCGGAAATCCAACCCTAGTTCGTCACGTCAAAATGAGATGAAGAAAGTGGTACTGGTTCATGGTGTGCCAGAATTGAAGCATGACGACAGCAGTGAACGACAGAAGCACGACATCGAAGAATGGCCGTACATCGCAGAACTATACGATATGAAGAATGTCGTGGATTTTGACGTCACCCGTCTCATTGCTTTCACAAACTACCAAGGGAGCGGGCCACGAATTTCGAAAGTTTCATTGGCTGCGCCCGAAATGGTATCAGTGTCAATCCAAGCATGGCATGACAACAGGAAACTTGGGCCACCAGAATTACGGTTAGAACCATTCCTTCAATTAGTACAGACCTCAGATACAGATGAGCCAGCCTCAATTGTACTTATCTCAAACCATCCAACTGTGCAAACAACCGTTTCAAAAAACTTCAGCAGACCAGCACTATTTGTGCCGGTCACTCACAGCGAACCGAGCTCCTGATGCGTCAACAAATACAATGCTGCTACACCAACACTCAGGGGTTGTACTCTAAGCTCTCGGAGCTGCGCCATCGACATGAAACAACAACTTGGGACCTCATAGCATTTACTGAAAATTGGCTCTCAAACGACGTACTTGATCCAGACATTGAACTCAGTGAGATATCAGTCATTCGCAATGATCGTCCATCTGGCGGTGGCGGTGTTGCTCTCTACCATCGAGATTATTTGGAATGTGAGGCTCTTACCGAAAATTCCCTTGTTATTCCCGACGCACCATTTCGCCGACTGCACCTAGCAAGTCGACATGTTGGTTCACAGAAGAAGAGTGATGCTTACCTCTTAGCAGTTATCTATAGACCTGACGACTCATCGGCAGACAACGATAACATTCTGTTAAACGCCCTCCGCTATGCTGTTTCACAAAAGTACTCTCACTATCTTATAATGGGTGACTTTAATGTTCCTCCAATAGCATTAATGTCCCTTAATGGGCCATCATTTAAATCGAAAGTCTTTGAAATCATGGATATGGCATTTTTTGTACAACCATATGCATCGACCAAGCAGACATCGCCGTTCAAACAAGCCATCAGTCCTAGACTTAATCCTGACTAATGAAGAGTTGATGGTTGAGTCAATGGCATACGATCCTCCACTGGGCCGTAGCGACCATTCAGCCCAAACCTTGGTCATGTATGTTATGTCAGTATTGTTGCTAAAGAAAGAGAAACTCAAAGAACTATTACGGACAATTATAAGCTGCACATCTTAGCAGCAACCGTTGACTGGGACCTACAGACGCACCGCTCAGCGAATAACGCGTGGAATGAATTGCAAGACAAAATTAACTGGGTCATACAATCAGTATCGAAGGTTGTACCATGACGAGCATCGCGCTGGACCAATACGTGGATCCGGAGCAGAACACGTAAATGGATCAACAGAAGAGATGAAATCTGGAGGCAACATTTTCTAAGCCCATGTGACGTCACCTGGCAGGATTACAAATTCATCAGAAACTACTGCACGTCACTCATTAGAGTCGATAAGTACGAATGGCAGGAGAATATGGTCCTGAAATTTACAAGTAACATCAAACTACTATACAGATTTGTGAATGGTAAAAGAAAGGTTAAGCCCAGAATACCACCACTCAAGACGGACAGTGGCATAACAACTACTGCTGTGGATGGCGTGAACGCTCTACTCTTGCAGTTTGGCTCGGTAGCTACAAATGTCATGGAACCTTCGCCCTGTCAACTTCCAACCAATGTGGTTGGCTTATCCAGCATCACCTTTACTCCAGCAGCTGGTTGCAAGCAAACTACAGTATCCCAGAGAGTACAGTGCCCCTGGAATCGACACGATCTGCCAAAAAGTACTAAAATCCCTTGCTCCCACCATAGCAGCACCACTTGCAACCTTTTTCCAGAGTCTGCTTAACTCCCAAACACTCCCACCTGAGTGGAAAAATGGAATTATCACTCCAATATACATAGAAGGTAAGCCCTCGGATCATGCTAACTACCCACCTATTACTCTCCTTCCTGTTTTATCAAGTGATGATATCGGTAATTGCAGATGGACTGACGCGATACTTTGAAAGTCAACATTTAATTTCTAATGCACAACATCGTTTCCGACGCACACGATCTTGTCTCACCAATTGGCTGATTACTCGGGACTTATGAACCAGGGCGGCTGATGAAGGAGTACCCATAGATTTGATATACCTGGATTTTTCCAAAGCATTCGACAGGGTCAGTCACTTCTTTCTCCGTAGTAGTAGTAGTAATAAACGTAGTATTAGTATTAGTAGTAGTAGTAGTAATAAACGTAGTAATAAACGATACACACGATAAAGTGCAATGATTCAACCACTGATGCGTTACGCTCCACGTTGGAACATTTTGATTTAATTTTCTTTTGCATATCCATCCTGTGGGTCTTGTAAAATTATGCTTTTTATCCCATCATACACCTTTGAACACCACTGAACCATTGGACACCATTATGTATTGGCGTGTGCTGTGAGTTCAAAAGTAGGATCAATGAACCTCACGTAGCAATTGAAGTACCCTGTCCTCTCGCGATTGGTTGCACGCATTCGGCGACACTGATGCTTTAATTACTGGACAAGAATGCGCGGACTTCATTCTCAGCTCAAAGATTTAGCCATACTGAGTTTATTGGATTCCTGTGGACAGTCATTTGTGTGCATCGCGCTTGACGACACACGAACTAAAGTTGATTCACAAGGCTTTAATCGGTGCTTGCCACTTTGTCTTACAGACTACAGCCACGATGTTGGGGCGAACCATTAACTAAACTCACTGTATTGTAACGTTGCCAATTCGGATATCGTTGCTGTTGAAGGAGATATGAATGTGCAAGTACAGGTTGTTTTGGAAATCATTTCCGAAGCGGCGGTACTCACCTGCGGACTTACCGCGGCGCGCTGAATTGTCAACTGTCCAATGGCGAAAATTGGTTTGACACACCCGCCGACGAAAGTAATTATTATGGGTGGGTTTGGGACAAAGAGGCCAGAACTCTGTGTCTATAATCGTGGTGCAGACCAACGGAACGTAGGCCGGTCGACTTTGAGAGGTGAATGTTGTCCAAACACTAAAGCCGCAATGGACGTGCCATGCTTCGATCGCAGGGCAAACCAAAGGAACCGTGACCATTCGGCTGTGGGAAGTGCGTGTTAGCCAAACCCCGTAGCAGAAATGGACGTGTGATGCTTCGATTGATTGGTAGACGGCTTTCACGCAGTTGAAAACTCAACTAAAGGGATCCCAGCGAAATGGTTATTGGTTGGCTGTTTTAGAAATTGAGCAGTACCTTACCCCCGTGTCGTCGACGTATTCGCAACCGCAGTCACGAAATTGGCAGGTCTATCAGCGCGGAGCCATTGCATTACGGTATCGTGGGGGTGGGTTCAAAGGGGTAGACACCGCAAGCCACAACAATACTATACACTGTGTTACGCGGCTCTTTAGTAAGCGACGGTGTTGGTAACATCAAACAAACCGGACGGCTCGCACCGTTACGGCTAAAGTATCAGCTTGCGCGGTTATGAAAGTGGTATGAGGCTGGACTTTACCGTGGTGGGATGGTTAACACGCCTCAGAGATCCATTGAGCTATGCTGGGTGGTGCTTTTTTGCACCTTCAGAGCCACTCGTGCCAGATTGGTCAATGGTTAGAGGCCAGACAAACTCAGCCTCCTGGTCCTCCAGGTTGGGGTTGGAATGTGGGTGGCTCCTCATTTCATAAAACGGGCTCTCTGTAGTCCAGTGCCAAAACCCGCTGCCTGGCGGTCAGGTTTTTGAACCAAAGGCTTTGGTTGAGAACCCTAATCGTTCTCCTATCTAGGCCTAGGCAAGCTGACCGTATTCTGCTCACGCAATACAATGAACTTTTCCTACAACAATTTCTTGATGCTCTAGCCGTCGCAGGGGATAATAAACGGCGCCCTATCTGCTGCGTTGAGCAGGGTGGATAGGGGTATGGATGCTACTGCTCAGGACTTCCCGTCTTCTTATACTCCTTCTTGCGCTTCTTCATCCTTATCGTCCCGATCCAACTTTACTTGTATCCCTCTCATTTTCAACCCCCCAATTCTTGGCCCTCCCCCAGCTTACTTCAATAGTCGCTTGTCTTCTAATCTCAAATCACACACAACCGCAAGGCCTCGCTCCAATCCAGTCGACAAGTCCATGTTCAACCAAGCGGACAACGTCAGTTCATCCGTTTTCCTTTGGAATCCTAGCGTCTCGCTAAGACTGGCATGCCTCAACGTGCGCACTTTGCTGACAGGGGCAACAGGTAGCACTTGCCCGCACACTAAAGACACTATCGATCGATATTTGCTGCTTATCAGAAACCCGCCTACAAGGTTCGACCTCCGTGCTTACCCTGAGATCCCGCACATGCGACACTGGCGGCACATTCTCATTGCGCCTGTCTGGCGATGATGCATCTTCAAATGCCGGTCAAGCTGGCGTCGGCATTGTTTTGAGTCCCCGGGCTGAAGCTGCCCTGATTGTTTGGATCCCAGTAAACAGTAGGATGTGCGACGTTAGATTAGCTGGTTCGTTCCGTGCTACGAAGTCGCGCGGGGACAAACGGTGCCTGTTTGTCATTGCGGCTTACGCCCCTACAAACGGTAGCACTGATCCGGTAAAAGATGATTTCCATCAGCAACTTCACGAGCTCCTTCGTTACAGAAGCAGCACGGATACTATGGTGCTGGCTGGTGATCTAAACGCCCAGGTCGGAAAATCGTCCTCTGATGAGCTTCATCTGGGCGGCCAACATGGTGTAGGCTCCCGTAATGATAACGCTGAGCAATTGCTACAGCTGTGTGAAGATGCTCGCCTCTTTCTGGCGAGCACAAACTTTCGACACAACACCCGCAGAAGCGTGACTTGGCGGCCACACGCCTCGGGCCAACTATGGACGCAAATCGAGCAGATCGCGATCAGTTACCGCTGGAGATGCCGTGTCCAAAATTGTCGCTCGATTTAGAGCACGAGCGTGGACTCTGACCACGCACTTGTCTGCGCCGAACTCCGAATGCGTTTCAGTGGACGTCCGCAACGTCGATGTGAACGGATTGACACCAGCCAACTGGCGAAGCCAAATGTTCTGAATGAGTACCAAAGTGCGCTGACATCTGGGCTGAGCAAGCGCCCACTAAACACAGTTGAAGATCACTGGTTGCATACTCGTCAAACGTTACTGTTAGCAGGCATGTCTTCATGCGGCAAAGCAAATTGCCCAACTGGACATTGGGCCTCTACACAGTCTCTGGAACTTATGGATGCTCGCCGACGTATTCCGGCTGCAAGCGAATACAATGAGGCTCGCAAAAATCTCATGGCAAAACTACGTGCTAGCCTGAAGAATGACCGTGAAACCTGGTGGTCTCATCGTGCCTCTGAGATGGAAACAGCCGCTGCCATTGGTAAACATCGTAAGTTGTTCCGTCTGATACGGGAAACAGGCAGCAGGAGACCTGGTGTTAGCGAGACTATACGCGACGAGCGTGGGCAACCGATCCACAGCTTGTCAAAATGCTTGGAGCGTTGGGCTGAACACTTTGCAAGACAATTTAACCAAGTTGAGTTATCGCTTTCTTCTTCGGGCATTGAGCCCCCTTCTCCTTAGGCCGTCTCCTCAGATACGCCCTCACGCGCAGAAGTCGAACGTGAGATCAGGCTGTTGAAATTACATAAGGTCGCAGGGGCAGATAAAATTCCCCCAGCCCTCTTCAAATTCGGGGGATCTGCTTTACTGAATGATCTACACGAGTTGCTAGCAAACTTTGGAAGCAGGAGACAGCCCAGACATACTGGAACCGTTCCGTCATTGTCCCAATTTTCAAGGGAAACTCCCGTTTGAAATGCGGCAATCATAGAGGGATCAGTCTGATTTCGACTGTCTCTAAATTGCTTGCCTCTGTCCTTCTCCACAGAGTGACTGGCACACGTGAAAGCCAGATTCGTGAAGAGCAAGCCGGATTTCGTCGACATCGGGGCTGCGTCGACCACAGTTTTCGCTGGACACGACCTCTAAGGTGTGGAGCTACTTTCTGGTGAGCGACTTCTTGATTTGGAGTATGCGGACGATATTGCCCTAATCTGACAGCCACAAAACATGCCAGACAGCACTGGACCGATTAGTATTGGCTGTCAATCGTTTTGGGCTATGCTTTGCTCCTTCGAAATGCAAAGTACTTCTCCAAGATTGGCAAGGACCCAACCCTGCGCTAACGCTTGGTGGTGATCTGCTAGAAGTCGTTCAGGAATTCAAGTACATGGGCAGTTATATTAGCACCCGTGGGATCGAACATGAGGTTACGAACCGTATAGCAAAAGCTCGAGGTGCTTTTGCCAATCTCCGCCACCTGTGGCGCAGACGCGACATTACTTTCGCCCTGAAAGGCAGAGGTAACAACGCAGCCGTCCGTCCAGCTCTCCTATAAGGCTGTGAAACCTGGCCCATCAGGTCGACAGACAAGAATAGGCTCGTCACGTTAGATCATCGCTGCCTTCGCAGCTTAGCTCATGTCTGGTGGGAACACCGCGTGAGCAACGAGCGTGTTCTACGTCACGTATTTGGTGCAGGAAAAGCGAGTGAACCGCTCAGTACCATAATATCACGCACCAGGCTCCGATGGTTGGGCCACGTGTTGTGCATACCAGCACACCGACTCCCGCGACGTGCATTTTTTGCGCGTTGTGGGTGTGGTTGGAAGAGGAGGACGGGACGCCAAGTGATGACTTGGTCGAGAGAAATGAAAACCCTCACTTCGAAGCTGGCGTCGGTTGGTGCATCCCGACTACCTGGCTGGGGTCCTAAGGACGGTGAACACGTTTGGTTGGACACACTTGCTGATATGGCTTAGAGCCGACCCCAATGGTGTTTGTGTTGTAAATTCCTTTGTCCATCTCCCTCCTGCTTAGCATCCCCCACCAATCACGATCTCACTTGCTAGGCATAATATGACTCTCTTTTACGGCAGCCAGCTGTTAGCTCTCCGGAACGATGTCCATCCGTTACTGAGGACTCAGCGGGCGTGCCACGGTTTTCCTTTTCTTTTTTGTTGTATTGCGACACAATAGCTGAGGTGTTTTTCACCTCCATCTAACGTGTAATGATGATGATGCAGTAAGAGCCATCTCAGCATTAGGCAACTTGCTCAACATTGCGAAACCACGCCGTACACTATACCTGAGATATTGAAGGAAAAAGAGTTCCAAGACTACAGTGCACTGCAGGCGCAGGCGATTCAAAGAAGTGCCTGGAATTTCCCGGTTGGCTTTCAGTCGGAACGCATGTTCCGTTATGTTCATCGATAAAGAGGTTTTGGTCTTCATGGCGGAGACACGCAACATATTGGAGCAACAACTAACCCACGGCACTGAAGCGCTTCACGTGTGCAGCATAACGCGAAGCTCATGACCTGGGCTGGCTTGGCTGGTCGAAAAATAATTGGGCCCTTTTGTTTTCCCGGAGTATGTCCGGTAGGTTGTTATTTACCAGTACTAATATCTGACATTTCTTAGCCTTCTCGTACATGGAATTGTAGCAGCCCAGCGCAGTTCTCCAACTGTAGTCCAAAGGTTTCCTGAAGAACGTTTAGTAGCAGCAGGATGGCGCACTTACACATTCGACTCAAACGGTTCGTGCTTTTGGTGTACGTCGGATCGGTCTGGGAGAGCCGACTGAGCGGCCTGTGGGGTCACAGGATCTGAATCTCCTGGATTCTTTCCTATGGAGATACTTGCAGCATAGTGTTTATAGAACCACTCCCAACAACCAGTATGAACTGAAAAAGTACCTTATGGACGTACGTAGCCGGATCCCGTTGGAGACATTGAAGAAAGTGCTTAGTAACACCATCTGGCAAACGTTGCACTGCGAAAACCTAATTCGTTGCTATTTACAGACATTTCACACATTTCATGTAAATATAAATCAGAAAATAAATACATGTATATTCTCCATCACACACGAGAAACATTACCGAAGACATGATCAGTTTGTACAACAATCAAGTGGTTGACTGTAAGGACAATATTTGCATTCATAGCTAACTTAGTTTGTGGTCTAATGGTGCCACCAGTGAGTCGGAGCAGACTGAAATCGAAGAGTATTGTCAGGTCACGTCGAGTCAAAAATTCGCCTTTATACACCCATGAAAGGTGAATATTCAGCTGTAACGAACGCGCGATCGAAACTGTAATGCGAATAAAACTTTAACCTTATAAAGTGTTTCTGGCAGTATTATGCTCCTTAACAGCGAAAGCAGCCTAGTAAAAGCATTCGGGTTTGTTGGAAGACCTTCACGAGGTTAGAACAGCTTTTGCAGCGATTGACTTTTACCATGTGTTGCGATCGTATCCGGTGGCCATCGAACGGTCATCGCATAGGGCTAGCTGTTTTTCATGAGTGCAAGAAAAGCGAGAAATTAACCATTTCGCTGGGCTCCCTTTAGTGGAGTTTTCAACTGCGTGAAAGCCGTCTACCAATCAATCGAAGCATCACACGTCCATTTCTGCTACGGGGTTTGGCTAACACGCACTTCCCACAGCCGAATGGTCACGGTTCCTTTGGTTTGCCCTGCGATCGAAGCATGGCACGTCCATTGCGGCTTTAGTGTTTGGACAACATTCACCTCTCAAAGTCGACCGGCCTACGTTCCGTTGGTCTGCACCACGATTATAGACACAGAGTTCTGGCCTCTTTGTCCCAAACCCACCCATAATAATTACTTTCGTCGGCGGGTGTGTCAAACCAATTTTCGCCATTGGACAGTTGACAATTCAGCTCGCCATGGTGATGGCGGTGGGCCCAACTTTTAGACGGAATTTATAAAACACCCAGTACTTAGTCTGGATGCTCAAGTAGTTCAACTTGGTGTCAGTTATTGGCTTAACCGCGAACAGACGGAGAACGGCGAGCATCTGTTGCAAATGTGCGCGAAACTCCAGCTGTTTCTTAGTGGCACTGTTGTTAAATACATTGGGCGCCGAAGTGCCACTTGAAGCCCCGCTACAGCCGGACAGCCATGGACCCAAATAGACTAAGTTACCTTAATTTACAGTTGGCGTGGTTTAACATTGTGCTGTCGCTCGTTACGAAATACATGCGTCGATCCTGATCACGTTTGGGCAGGATGCCTTTTTCCCATGAAATTTACCGTCATGCATACCAAGCCTCTTCTTAAATTGGGAACTGAGAAGATATTCCAGTCCTTGCTCAGGCAAGCTTACCAGGATTTCCTGTGAACTGAACTGTTACACCTCAAGGACACCGAGCTTTAATGAAATAAGACCTCAGTTGACATGTACTACGCATGTACTACGCTTCCATTAGTGATACGATTAGTAGTCAATACACCAGTCAATGTATATCATAGAGGGGTGCAAACCCATTGAAAAGCAAACGAAACCACCTGCTGATCATGAACCCCCAACCTACCTAAACTTGTCCCCAGCATTTAATTCCTCTTATTTGTGGAACATTGTCTGCACTTGCAAATGGTCCTTTCTCCCCACCTGTACCAATCTGATATAGGTGATGTGTAGTTAATTTTATTTATGTCATCTGTCCAGTCTACGCATTTCGTAAAAGAGGTGAAAACTCTCAGAATCCGAAATCTAGAACGATGTTGCCTTGGAAATGATCGACCTAACTAGGTCCAAAATGCAAAAGTGCGTGTTAACTGGTTATAGGATAAAGCGCCAAAATCGAATGCTACGTAGTGGACAGCTTTGTTGACTTAATATTGATTGGCTTCTCAAGGTGCGAACTACCGATATCTGGACGGCCTACTGGATAATAGCACTGCGCTACGGCCACTACCGGTACAGTTAAGAAACCCGTGAAGACTGTGAGACTACGAGACGTGTCTGTCCATCAGATCACCTAAACTCCCACACAGCTATAATGAAAATCATATGACCCGTAATGTAGCTCTCTGATAGTCCCATCTCCTCCCTAGCCTTCAACTTTTGCGAATTATTTTTAGTCTATAGGGTTCGAGGATATGTAATCAGTTATGGTTTATCAACGTCGTCCTCATGAGCTTGCAGAATCGTTGATGTGAGGAGAGTTGAGCCACATCTATTCAAGAAGCTAAAACAGCGTTTCATGCTTGCCATAATACCTTGTTGCGTATGCAAAAAATATTACGAATCCTCATTGTAAACTGAGTCCCTCAGCAGGTGGACGTGATAAAAGTGATTTTTAAATGAAGCTAAATGCACATTCTTATACCGGTCCAGGTAATTTGCTCCAGAGATGTCGCTCAGTTCGGTAGCCAAATGTTTGCAAATCAATCCGTTAACTTGGAGAACAACCGATTCTCCTCACCTCTCCTTCTGTATATTTGGGCGAATCTGGAGCGAGCAGATTACAGAAAAATGCAGCGTATAACTGGGGCAAGCTTTCACAACTTAACTAGTGCGGAGGTTAGAAGCAACGCTTCCTTAAAAACGATCGACTTAACCAAATGCAAATTAGGCGTTCGGTATCGGCATTACTTAGCAACTGACTGCACTCAATTGTCCCATTCTAGTTCGACCCTCAAACCCACTTCAATAAATTCACGCGTTCCACTTCATGAATCTTAGTGAACAAAGGCTCGTTACATTTATTTCGGGAATGCATTAAAGCGAAAGGAAAATCGCACCTTTTCTAACTATGTTCCACCTTTCTTATTGCTTGCGTGACGGGGGGATCCAGTTGACACTAAGTCAATAAGGAATTTGCTTCTGTGTTCATCTAGGACCGGTTGTTTACCAATAAGTAAAAGCAAAACCACTCTTTTTTGGAACGAGACTCACCATAACTCAAAAGCCGGGAAATAGTTAATTGCGGATTAGTGTCCACGAGCTACGGGGAGTAGTTCGCGGTATATAGACATATATATATATATATAACGATGTAACTTTTTAGTATATGTATCTGTTGTCGTTATGAACACAGCGAGGACAGATGCCACACAAAGCGAGAGTTGTAGGAACTAATACATCTACGTGATCGTGCCTCTAATTTAGAAGTGATGGCGAAATAGTGATTCTCAGTAGGGTGTAAAACCATTTATACCACCACCTCGGGCATTAGTTAGAGGAAAAATATTAATTTAGGTGTGCTTACGTTGACGTTTATGACTTCCTAATTTTCGTTTACTGTGCTCATTCACGGACGTTGATTCTAATTTGGAACTCCGTTACTCCCATGGGTTCTTCAGAGTCGTTGTTTTGCACTTAGATCACAGTTTTCCCCCAACTCCATTGTTTTGGTTTCATTTTCCTTTGCATCAGATTGCTTCCATATTTGTCCGATCCCTATTGGCTTGGTCTGTGTGCACGCTTCCAGTAATCTAGTTGGCTTTTAGATTTACGCAGCATGCTAGTTAACAGTAGCCTCTCCTTATGAAAGAATCTTTAATGCTGTTCCCAGTCGCTCGTGTCCTTACTATCGTTAGTGGGTGGAAGCAGTCGTTCAGCCCGATACAACCACCACGATTTTCTGTGTCTCATGAACATCTACAATTCGATGACATTGCGAGGGCTGATCAGTGTTAAGATCTGAACGGTGCTCTACAGCACACCGGTTATAATAAACAATGTAATGTGAACATGTGTGCATCGTATTGCTGCTGGGTGACTTCGTCACACACCCTGTAATATTTCGATGCCCTATGTGGAGGTGATTTAAGCTACCGCCCCGTTTTCTTCCCCTTCCAACTATGAGGTTCCAGTAATATTCATGCCAGATTTACCGTAGCAATTGTCACTGCTTTGCTCTCAGGCTCGGGATGGCACTGCGATTACTTGTTATACAGTGAAATTGTGTAAAGTTTAACAAAGACAAGAAAGTTTAACATAACGATTAATCTACGGAAGTTGAAAACAAGCGTTTGTGTAATTATAGCGTTTAAAACCGCCGCAAATCCCTCCATTCGGCAGCACACAATCTACTGGTATCATTCAGCTGGCGTAAATCTCAGAAGTGATCAGGCTTCAAAAGGCTTGCACACTATATTTTGTGCAATACAGAACCGCGGAAGGGAAGTGACTTATTTCGTCTCCCTTGTGGGAGAGGAAATCGTGGTTTCTGAAAAGATACTCACATCACACAAGTTAACACTGCCCACTGAGTCAATAACAGAAAGCGAATTAATGTAGTTAGTCAGAAGGAACGCCCGTGGACACCCACTAATCTCATTTGTGATGATTGAGAGCAGTTGTCAAACCATGTTGTTTCGGGCGTTTGGGCTGTTTTGGTAAACCCACCCAATCAAACGGGTATCCAATTGTTGCAACCACATAGCGAACCAGTGGTCTTTAGTTTCGAACGCAAAGTTGTACTGTTGCTGAGGCCAATTGACGTGCATCCTTATCACTTTCTCTATGCACCAGCAACCACACGTCAACAACTGAACTTACCTATTGATTTGGGAGCTAGTTTTATTTAGGAGACGTATACTGACTTCTTCCGAACATCGATTCAGGTAGGTTGATGTGAATAAGATGTTTAGAACTTACGTTGGA
>CALYDF020006034.1:0-13802 GCA_944474145.2 Dicrocoelium dendriticum | reverse complement strand
ACATCATCGTTGCGGACACGCTGGTGCCATCCGACACCAGCAATGCTTCGCAGACAATGATGATCAAAGACTTGAAGGCACCTCAGATCTTCAGTCCGAAGGGGCCAAGTTTCACTGTCATCGAACAGAATGGCCCTCACTGTGGCCTTGTATACACGGCCCTTCAGACGGAGGGAAATGCCCTTCTGTCACCAAAGATGACGCCGGTTCAAGAAGACAGTTCTGGCCTTTGCAGTGCGTGAGCTGACGTCAGTTTCTATGCGCCCATCGTTGCTGATGCAGCTGCCATAAGTGAATTGATCAACCACCTCGAGTTCGTTAGCAAGCGTCAAGGGGTCATCAAGTGGCTGGTGGTCCTGCAGCAACACTTTGCACTTTGAAGGTGCGAAGTGCATACCATATAATGGGACCCCTCTGGACAGGTTATTCAGGGTTGATTGTGCCGCCGCAAAATCGTCGAAAAGCAAGACGATATCGTCCGTATAACCTAGGTCAACTAACCTTTCACCAGGCAGTACTTCAACGCCTACATCATGAGATTACTCAAGGGAACACACCATGATAGAATCCACGACGAAATGGAACAAAAATGGGGAAGTCGGACAACCCTGACGAATGCCACTTGTGGTCGGGAAATTATCCGATAGGACACCGTAGACTCTGACGCGGCCTGTAGTGTTCGAGTACAGAGCACGAAGGATGTTCACATATTTCGTGGGAACACCTTTCCGCGCAAGTATTTCGAACAGAATGGACCGATCGACTGAATCGAACGCACTCTTGAAATCGAGGAACACAGCTATTGTCCGTCTGCGGTATGCGTGGCGCCGCTCTAGCATCCGCCGCAAAGTGAATATATGGTCTATACAGTCACATCCTGCGCAAACACCTGCCTGCTCTTTCCTAATCCGAGATTCCCGTTCCACAGTAAGGCGACGGACGATAATCGAGGAAAATAATTTTGTCACAACTGGCGTTAGGCCAATACCCCTGTCGTTAGAATAGTCTGTGCGACTGCCCTTCTTGTATATTGCCACTATAATCGATTTGCTCCAATTAGCCGAGACACCGTTCCAGATACGTTCGAATAGGGAGGTCGGTGCTTTGCAGAGGACCTCACCTCCATCCTTAAACAGTGCAAGTGGGAGGGAATCCGGGCAAGCGGCACGAAAACGATTGAGAGCTGTGATCGCGTTTCGGACCTCCGCCTCCGACGGAGGCTCTAAACTAACCGTCCATGGCTCATGCTGTATCACCTCAGTAGGAAGAGGTCCGGGAACAGGGGGCCAACTGAACGAGCGATCCAGCGCTTCTTATCGTGTATCAGCGCACCCGCGCTGTCGCTGATTGTCACACTGACGCCTGGTTTTCTGGGACTAGTGGTGCGGATTAGCTGGAAGAGCTTGCGGTAATTGCCTACTGTCCCTGTCTCCTCCATTTCTTAAGCCCGACCGGTCCACCAGACTTCCTTGTCAGCACGTAGGCTCTTCTTTAGTTCACACCTAATAGCCCGTCTGGTCACAGTGTTCAGAGCCAGCCGGGAGGTGTCTTCTAGATCCCAACAGGTTCACCGACCTCTCGGATATCCAGTGACTGGTGCGGTGACGATGGATAGTGCAACAAGCAGATGCTCCTGCGTCGTGCATGGTGGTCGAGAGCCTATTCCACTGAAACTAAGTATCATTAGGACAAGACAGCGAAAGTTCGGTATGCAGTGCGTCTTGATAGGCTTGAATGACTGAGGGCTGAGACAATTTCTCAGTTGCAAATTAGAGGAGACGCTTGGTGCGCCTTCCGGTAAAGTTCATGGAGAAACTACAGCGTACCAAGGCATGATCAGAGTCGACACAGGTACTCCAGTACGAGCTGCAACCCAGGATGGAACCACGCCATCTGTAACTTATGGCAATGTGGTCAATTTGGGTCCATCGCTGGCCCTGTAAGTATTATAATATCTGAACTAGTAGCACTGAGTTGAAGCGCCTTCAGTTCGTGATAAAATGTGTCCTTGACAGCATTAGGACTGCAGTCGGTGGGAGCATAAACGGAAATCTCAAGTAGCGTTTTGTAGTACCTCATGAATCCACCTTGGCTGATGTCGTCAAACGGGCTGCACATAAACAGCTGTTCACCGGAATCCAATTAACCAACGATGGCTCAGCCTTGGAGCTTAGAAGGATACCTACACCAGCTTGACCGGCGGGTGCTGCATCGGCGTCTCCGGATGTGTGCAACGAATAACGAGAGGATAAGTCGGGTGCAGTTAATTCAATAACCCCGTTAGGGTCATTGATCCTAGTTTCGGACACACAACACATATCAAGACTCAGTGTGTCCAAGGTGTGTGCGAGTGCAGCCTGTTGACCTGTTTGTCTTAGAGTGCGAACGTTGAAGGTCGCCATGGAAACGGGATAGCATGGCCTTATAAGGGACTTTTGCCGATAGGCGTCCAATAGGTGCTGTGGGATGGTGGCTGCAGATGGTTCTACTCCAGTGGCACTTCGGTTGCTGTTAATTAAGCTGGGGATAATAGAAGGAAGGTTAGTAATGGGAGTCGGGATGGGAGTAAGAGAAACAAGTGGAAAAGAAAGGAGGCGCCAGCAGTAGCATGTTTTCGCTTATCCACCCTGTTGTACGCAGCAGATTAGGCGACTCTTGATAATCTGCGCGACGGCCGATGAAGAATGAAGTTTATGTTTGAAAAAAAGGTCATGGTTGTATGTGGGCTGAGGCACTGCCAGGGCGCCCGGACCTAGACAGGAGGACGATTAGGATCCTTATCCAAAGCCTTTGGCTCAAAAGCCTGTCCGCAAGGCAGCGAGGAGGTGGCAATGATTTAGTCTTACAGAAATGGACGCCAACCCATTTCAAACCCCCAACCTGTAGGACCAGGAGACTGAGTTTGTCTGACCTCTCACCATTGACCAACGTGGTAGGAGTAGCTTTCAAAGTGCTCAGAGGCATCACCCAGTACAGCTCAATGGGTCAATGAGGTACGCAAACCGTCGCACCACTTAAGGTCCAGTCTCGTGTTTTTCACACAGTTCTCTTTGGTCAGTTTAGTGAGCAAGGTGTTGATCAGTAAATGCAATGCATAGGCTCATGCAAATCGTCCATTTTCCCCGATTACGCATAACTTCCTCAAGAGTCTCCAATCAGCAATGTTCTTTGACTCTCCAGCCCGAAAGACTTACAGTGCCGATAACAACTACAAGGAAAGTCAATTCCTTGACGTTTTGTCGCCACGTGGTAAGTTGACTGCCGCGCAAGCGAATAGAGCATGCCGTGGTAAACGCTCATAGGGCATGCGTAGGATATGACTTAGCCACCTCAGTTAGCGCAACAATACCAGCTTTTCGAGAGGGAGGTCTGTATTACCTAGGATGCGGCGTTTAACATTGTCGTTGTAAAGGTTGTGGTCCCACCACACATGAGCTGTCCTCCGCAGACAACCGTTGTCAAAGGTCGATCCGAAGGAAATCGTTTACTTGGATCAGCAAAGACTCACTTCTGTCAATCTGTGTAGCAGCACTTGTGTAGCATCTGGGTCCGATCCAAGGATAGCTCCATCGTCCGCGTACCCAAATTCGGTAAGTGGTTCCCGAACAGAAACTTCATCCCAGAATGAAGAAAAAACGCATCTCGATACTGGAAGTGAAGGGATTTAGGTGTGGGAAGCCTGACGTACTCCATTAGTCATGGTGAAATAAAAGAGAGGTCCTAATAGACTCCTACACAGACTAAAGGGTCACTGTATAAGGATTTATCAGTCAAACAAACGACTTGGGGTACACCCTTCAGTCATAACAACAAACGGACAAGATCAAACGAGGCAAAGACGATCTTCAGGCAAAGAAAGACGACTATGACAGGCTGGTCGCATGTATAATGTGGTTTGGGTCTTGGGCGAATAGCAGAAATAAGTCAATATACCTCCCAACTCAGTAGGAGCCATAGTGATAGTTGTAGTAGTATGGTCAGCAGTCTATCAAATAGACAGAGCCAAATATCACCATGGAAATGACTAAAAGATAGGTTGAACACCGTAGGAACCGTTCTTACGTAGGATACGTCCCTCAAGAAGAGCAGTGAGCATGATGCATATCAACAGGTTTGGGGCAAAATAAAATTAAACTGTTAACACACCGATTTGCAGAGGAAGTCCTTTAGCCCTATTCATAGTTTTATAGTTTCAGTGTTGTAGAGAGCAGAAGGAAAAAGACCTGTGTCAGCTCCTTCATCTCCGATTCACTGGCTGGATGACGCGTGTCCTTGCTGACCTGTGTTCACCAAGGGATTAGCACAGCTGCAGCAAAAACAGTGGAATCCAGGCGTTCTCAGCATTTAGGTATTCAACCGCTGCTTGAAACATTTCCTTGAATGAGCACTGACAAAATATTCATTGAGGGTGTTCCATTGATTCACGGCCAAGGTAGATAACGCGACGTCGGAGCAGACCCGGAACCTCCGCGGTCACAGTTTCCAACTGTGACCCCGTCATCATCATTATCAACAGCAGTACACCAGCCATTTGAACTGATGCTTCGCTGCCATTCAACCACGAGAACCTATGAAATAAAGAATAAGAAGAGGGAGAGAAGGGGGACTTACCTGTAAACCTTAATGCTCTAAGCAAACATTCAGGGTCAAGGCGCCTACACCTTGTGTTAACAACATACCGTCACAAACACCTGGCTAGTGTGCAAAGATAAGACGGCATCGGCGAGACAGCTTCCTTGCGGCATTCACTGACACGCGTCATAATCAGCCATTACGCCGCAGACAACTCAGCACCAAACACACTGTAAACAGGCAATCCGATTAGGAGACGGCAGCAGACGCGCCACTGGTGTCGGTTGCGAGCCATGTCTTGTAAAGTCTCGAGCCAAGTACAAAGCGAGTCACGTGGACTCCAGCCCGGAAGGCGAGACCGACCAACTGCACCCAGTTTGGTCGTCAGTGGTTTCATTTCCCGCTGCCAAGTCAACTTCTGTCCACCTCAAGCCTTGCGCCACCCTACACCTGGTAGAATGAACAAGGCCCTCCTAGGTAAGCGGTGACCAGGCATACGTAGCACGTGCCCGAGCCAACGCAACTTATGCAGTGCTATCTGTGGTTCTAGGGAGATAGCACGATCATCACTACCTAGTACTCGCCTACGCACATCATCGTTGCGGACACGCTGGTGCCATCCGACACCAGCAATGCTTCGCAGACAATGATGATCAAAGACTTGAAGGCACCTCAGATCTTCAGTCCGAAGGGGCCAAGTTTCACTGTCATCGAACAGAATGGCCCTCACGCTGTGCAGAATTATCTACACTGAGTTGGAAAAACTCTTGCACCTTCGTTCTCAAATCTCCTTTTAGGATGCCTTTTGTGTATATTAGATACCCACGGCGACGACGATAGTCCAAAGAGAACAAGTTCATCCGCTTAAGTCGAAAGGGTTATGACGAATCACGCAGCATTTGGATCCACGCCGCTGAACCTTCTCGAGTAAAGCGCACTCAAATTTTGTGAGAGGATGCAAAGCGGGTAGTCCATATTCCAATATTGGAAGGACGTGATAAGAAAACAGAAGCTTGAAAATCTCAGGCGTCATTTTTGAAAATGACCTGCGTATGGCGCCGAGTACGCTGTTGGTGGAGGCGATTTTCCGCAACGTATCCGGGATGGTTTTCAAGTTAGAGGATACAATCACACTCAAATCCTTCTCAGAAGCCGCATTGCTCAGCAGGAAACCACCAATGTAGTAGGTGCCGAAAGGTTCTGGAGAACCGACTGGAAGAATACAGCATTTGTCATGGTTGATAGGTAACTGCCACTTCACAGACCAGTCGTGCAGCAGATCGAGTGTTAGTTGTAATTTGTCCGAATCTTCAAGCCTAGACACTTCTGACCATAGTTTGAGATCATCAGCGTAGATCAAACAGTCAGTTTGTAGTACCTCTGGAAGGTCGTTGATGAAGATTTTGAAAAGTTCGGGACCAAGGACGGAGCCTTGTGGAACCCCACTGGTCATGAGGACAGGCCCAGAAAGAACCTCATTGACCTTCACCTTCATAGTACGACCAACCAGGAAATAAGCGATACAGGAGAGAACATTGCCAGCAATGCCAATCTTCCGGAGCTTGATAAGGAGTCGTTCATATGAAACCCTACCAAATGCTTTGCTGAAATCAACAACAATATCTAGGCGATTACTGGAATCCACTGACTTTGCCCACTTCCCGCTGGCAACAAGCAGGTTGACACAAGAGCGTGCTCTCCGGAAACCGGGCTGAGCAGGAGTAATTATATCCAAAGTATCGAAATGAAGCTGAAGGGTGCTTGTAAAAAGCCTTTCCATTGTCTTACAAATGATCGGTCTGTAATTCGCAGAATCCTCACAGTTTCCTCCTTTGTGGATTGACTTCACAATACCTACTTTCCAATCAAGCGGAAGGCGTCCAGCCTCCAGGGAGTGCCGAAACAACTGACAGATTGGCTCAGCGACATACTCAGCCACTGTCTTCAGGAACAGGGGATGTAATTCATCAGGGCGTGGCGAAGAGTTCAGGTCCAAGTCAAGGAGAGTTTTCAGCACCATGTTTGTGATAATTCCAATGTGCTCCAAGGGAGTGGGATGCGGGGGCACATAGTTATTGAATACCGGGGCTACAGCCGAGTACACTGATGAAGATTACGCAGAAATAAGACAGACTCTCGCTTCATCATCATGAAGTACAGCGTCATCCTCACGCTAATACAAGGCAGGTAAGCCACAACCCACCTTAGTACTTCTTTTCAGGTACGAGAAGAGCGTTTTCGGTTCACTACAAGATGTCTCAGCTAGGCGACGCTCATAGTGTTCCCGTTTCTCGCGTTTTTTCAATGTACACAAATTCCTGAGCACTTTGTAATTATCATAGTCAGAGGCCAACCGTGAGAACTGGAATCTGTTTCACAGTTTTCGTCTTCTATGCAACAAGGTTCTCAGCTCTCTATCAATCCAAGGAGGGCCTTTAGAGAAAGGTCTGTCAGCAACGGTTGGTACAACTTCGTCCACAATAAAGAGCAATTTTAAGCGAAGGAGGTTCCAAGCGGTATCGAGATTCAACTTATGGGCGGTACTCCAATCCATAACACTTGCAACCCTTTGTAGGCGGAGTGAATCGGCGCACCAGTAGTTCCGGCGAGGTATGCCCTGGTGGTGAAGGGTGGGTCGTCTTGTCTATAGAAAGGAAAGCACACAATGGTCACTTGACCCAATTGGCTGGAAAATCTTTAAATCATATATCGAATGGTTGGGGCGTGAACATGAGGTCGAGGATGTAAGGCGTTTGACCCGGCATTATCCGAGTAGGTGACGTGACATGTTGTGTTAGACCCACATCGAGGACCGTTTTTAGTAAAACAGCATTGAAGGATTCTGGGGAAAAATCACAGTGAAGTAAATCCCAGTTGATGTTGGGGGCATTGAAATCTCCCGTTATTAAGCAATCCTTGTTCCTGCCGTGCATTTTGATCGAGTCCAGCATTCGGGATCCGGAAGCCATTGGGGGTCTGTAGACAACACAAACCATGAGCGAATTTTGTTCGTCGTGGACACGACACCATAGTATCTCCGAACCACCAACTGTATCACAAACATCCTCGACAGTATGCACTCACAACCCGGACTTCCAGTAGAGTATGACGCCACCTCCAGATCTCGGACCAAGAAGATCAGTCCGGAAAACTGATAACCAGGAAGGCTTATTTCAGAATCCAGAATATGCAGGGACAGGGTCTCAGTAAGAGCCATCAGGTCACGATGACACTGTAAAGTGAGGAGAGGAAATCCATCCATTTGTGTCTCAGGTTTCGCGCATTGGCGGACATCACACGCAATCCAAATTTACACCCTAGAGCCCGGGTACGACAAAGATTGGACGCCATCGAGCTTTTGGAGTCCATTGAACTACACGAAAATCCACAATGCGGAGATTAGCTTCACCATTGGCTCGGTGGGTTCGCATTTCACTAACGGTAATGAAGGATAGCAAACATCAGTGGCAGATCATTTATTCTTTGTGTCAGTGTTGAACAAGACGCTTAAGGCAGTCGCTAATGTGTTAGCACCGTCTTTAAGCAACAATGGTGAAGGTACCCTATTCCGCCACAGCAGCGTTAGCAAATGTTGAATATCATCGATGGTGGAACTTGCTTTAGTGTTACTCAGCGCCCTCCTAAGACGAAACAACTCTTGTCGCGCTTTATTGGCAGCATGGCGACGCTGTGCCGAAGGCTTAAAATTGTTCGCTACGATGACACCTAGATCGCGGGCTTCATCAGTACACCGCAATGATAGAGATTCTGCGGAAAAAGGAACCGTAATTCCGCTGCCACTACTGGTCAATAGTTGAAATTTATTGGCATTTAGAGGTAGATCCCATTGGCTCGACCAATTCACCACAGTGATGATGTCCTTAGCCAATGTAGCTCGGTTTCCCCCAGTGACTAGCTTCAAGTCATCTGCGAAGATATAGCAGGGATCCTCAAGAAGAGGAGCCAGGTCACTTATAAACACAAGAAACAACAATGGACCCAGTACCGAACCTTGGGGGACACCGCTGTAGGCATGGCCAACACTAGAACTCGCTTCCCCAACCCTGACTGAATGTCCTTCCAGGTAAGAATTCAGAGCCATAGGAATAGTTGATGCAATCCAAACCATGTCAGCTTCTCAATTAAAAATCGATGATTCACTGAGTCAAAGGCTTTACCTAAGTCCAAATAGCACACCTCTACCGACATCCCACTATCAAGACATCGGGTAATCTCGTCTAAAAAGCACAATAAATTGGTAAGACAAGACTTCCCTTTAAGAAAACCATGGTGTTTCGCTCTAATAAGATTGTGCTCAGTCAAGTGCTCACAAATCCTGTTCCTTATAAGCTTTTTCAAGCACTTCAGCATGATGCTGGTCAAACTAACAGGTCTATAGTCAAGAGGCACCGACTTAGAACCCCCCTAGTGGATGGCAACAATAGTCGCCTCCTTCCAAGCACGTGGCAGCTTACCTTCTTGAAGAGACTGGTTCTGGTCCCCACTGAACTTGAACTTGAAATTGCAGCTGGTCCAGCGCTGTTTGGAGTCTGTCCGCGTCCTTAAGTATTTTCTTCTGACCATAGCTTGAGATCATCAATGTAGACTAAGCAGTCGGCTTGAAAAGCTGCAGGGAGGTCATTAATGTAGAGCTTGAAAAGTTCCGGCACAAGGACAGAGCCTTGTGGGACTCCGATGGTCATAGACGCAGAGTCAGACAGCGTTTGCTCCAGCTTCACTTGAAGAGTCTGATCTCTCAAGAAGTCCGCAACTCATGCAAGGACGTTTCCGGTAGCGCAAATTACCTGGAGTTTGGGCGGAAATCATTTGTGTGGGACTTTGTCAAAGGCCTTGCTGAAGTCAATATAGATAACATCTAGGTGTCTACAGTCGTCCACCGCTTTGACCCATGCTTCTCCGGCAATAAACAGGTTAAAGATGCAGGAGCGAGCCCTGCGGAATCCGTGCTGAGCGGAGGAGATGGCGCACAGGCTTTCGCAGTGGGTTTGGCGGGCGCGCTTGACGATTCGTTACATGAGCTTGCAGATCACAGACGTCAGGCATATTGGTAGATAGTTTGCAGGATCGTGCCGATTCCAACCTTTGTAGTTAGGCATTATAATCCCTAGTTTCTAGTCAAATAGTAGACGCCCGTCTGTGAGAGAACGCCGGAAAGATTGTTGTATCGGATCAGCAATGTATACTGCACTTGCAGGTAAGAGAGCAGTGTGTACGTGTGGGTCGCAGCTTATCCTTTAAGCAAGCGGTCCTTAGCGGTGTCCCACAGGGCTCGGTCCTTGGACCGATGCTGTTCTCCATCTACGAAACGATCTCCCTGGAGAGCTTGGGGTATCATCCCTATTGCTTGCTGATTACCTTAAGCTATGGAATGTTGTAAATGTTCCTGAGGGTTCTGGGGTTATACAGCATGCACTGAACAGACTCTGGGACTGGTCTACTTCGTGGCTACTGCCCATAAATCTGGTTAAGTGTTCCGTCCTTCGTATAGGAGCAACTTTCCCGCCTTCGAGCTACGTACTCGGTGGGGTCGAACTCCCCCTTGTCTCCAACCAGGTAGACCTAGGTGTCGTTCATTCCACGTCTTTGCATTCTGGTGACAACTGGAAGAAAGCCCCTAGTAGGGGTTTCAGAATGTTGTGGTTAATACGCCGTTCTTTCGGGGTCTTAACTGCCGACATATTTGTGAAGCTGTTCTCAGCTTTCGTCCGGCCCCATCTGGAATACTGCGTCCAGGCTTGCCCGCCCTGCCTTGTTCGGGACAAAATGGAGCTTGAGAGGGTTTTGACAGTAGGTACCAAATCGGTAAAGGGGTTACGGGGGCAATCGTACCCCGAGCGTCTACTTAGCTTGGGTATGTATTCAATGCACTACCGAGGGATTCGAGGGGACCTAATCCTTACTTACCGCATTTTAACAGGGAAGGTTGGACCGGACTTGTGCTGGCTATTCAGCCCGGCTAGGTTGCCTTGTCTTCGCGGTCATCCCATGAAGCTACACAAGCCGCGTTCTTTGGAGTTTCATTGGAGTGGTAGAGAGCAGATAGGACATCCTGTGTCAGCTCCATCACATCTCGTTCAGAGCAAGGATTGTGCGACATGTTGCGAGGCGGTATTCCGCAAGGGACCATTACGGTCGCATCGAAAACAGCAGGATCCTTGCATACTCAGCAGATAGGAGTCTAACAATTTCTTAAAACTTTCCTCACATTGTGCACTAACGACCAGTTCAGGCAAGCTGTTCCAGTCCTTTACCACTCGAGTTGATAGGGTAAAATCAGAATGAATCCGGACCCTCCTCGGCTTAAACAGTTTCCAAGAGTGACCCCGTGTCGAGCTATCAGCGCAGAGCTGGAAGAACTCTTGCAGTTCACTCCCCATCTGTTCTCGCAATATCCGTCTGGTGTAAATCAGATCACCCCGACGTCGACGGTAGTCCAAGGAAAATATGTTCATCTGTCGAAGACGCTGAGTGTAAGGCAGGTGACGGAGCGCTGAGATGGATTTCGAGCCTCGTCGCTGAACTCTTTCAATCATAACACGTTCAGTCTTTGTAAAAGGGTAGGCCGCAGGCAAACCGTACTCGAGGATAGGGCGCACATGGGAAGAATAAAGAAGTCTGAAGACCTCTGGAGTCATTCGGGAGAACGATCTCGTAATGGCACAGAACATCCTATTCGCAGCCACTATCTTCCTCAGGGTGTCCTCGGTGGTACGCAGATCGGGAGATACGAGTATACCAAGGTCTTTCTCACAGCCAGCATTCCTGATCAAGAAACCACCAATGTGATAGGCGCCAAATGGGTCAGAAGAGCCGATCGGCAGGACAGAGCACTTCTCACGATTGATGGGTAAACGCCATTCCGAAGACCAGCTATGAAGCAGGTCTAGCTTCTCTTGCAGTCGGTCAGCGGTTTCAGGTGTTGGTACCTCTATCCATATCTTCAGGTCATCGGCGTAAAGCAGAAAATCGGTCTGGAGTACAGATGGAAGGTCATTAATGTAGACTTTAAACAGCTCGGGGCCAAGGACAGAGCCTTGTGGAACCCCACTCGTCATGGGAACGGAAGCGGAGTGGACCTCATTCACCTTCACTCGCATGCTACGGCCATCCAGAAAATCAGTGATCCATGAGAGAATCTCTCCAGAAACACCAATACTCCGAAGTTTAAACAGAAGCCGTTCGTGTGGTACTGTATCAAATGCCTTCTTGAAGTCGACGAAGACAACGTCTAAGCGATTTCCGGCATCTAATGACCTGGCCAACCTCTCTCTGGCAACGAGCAGGTTGGAAACACATGAGCGAGCTCGCCTGAAGCCATGCTGCGCAGAGGAAATGACATTCAATCCGTCAAGGTGACTCTGAAGGGCTCGCTTGAGAATTCGTTCCATGACTTTACAAACTATAGATGTTAAGCAAATTGGTCGATAGTTTCCGGGGTCCTGACGATTTCCACCTTTATATATGGGCTTAACGGTGCCCATTTTCCAAGCAAGCGGGAGACGCCCCGCATCAAGAGACCGTTGAAAAATTTGGCAAACAGGTACAGCGATGTACTCAGCTAGGGTTTTGAGGAACAAAGGGTGTAGCCCATCAGGACCTGATGATGAGTTCGGATTTAGCTCGAAAAGAAGCTTGGCAACCAATTCGGGGCTGATTTCTAAGCGTTCTGAAGTACATGAAGGCATAGACGCTAAATCACAGGTAAACGGTGGCTCAGTCGAGAAGACTGAGGAATACTACAGGGCCAAGAGTCCGGCTTTAGCATCATCATCATGAAGAGTAGTATCATTTTCTTTGGAATACAACGCAGGTATTCCATTACCAGCTTTCGTACGTCTCCGCAGATAGGAGAACAGTAATTTGGGAGCGGTGGAAGATTCCTCAGCCAAGCGGCGCTCGTACTGTTGTCGCTTCTCTCGCTTTTTGAATGTGCAGATATTCCTGACCGCCTTGTAATCAAAGTAGTCCAGAGGCGATTGTGTAGTCTTGAACTTATCCCACAATTTGCGTCGACGGCGTATAAGGGATTTTAACTCTCGATCAATCCAGGGAGGGCCATTGGAAAAACGTTTCCCTTTGCAGAGTGGAACGACCTGAGTTATGAGGGACGTGAACTTGGAGTACAAGAGGGTCCAAGCGTCATCAACATCTAAGTGCTGAGGGATACCCCAGTCCATAGCGCCGGCAGCAGTTTTCAAACGGAGTGGATCAGCACGCCAGAAGTTCCGACGGCATACTCCCTGATCGTGAATGGTAAGACGCCGCATCCAACAAAGGGAAACTACGCAGTGGTCACTTCTCCCAAATGGTTGGAGAACAGTCAAGTCGGAAACATCCGACTGCGTCGGTGTCAGCACGAGGTCGAGGATGTGTGGCGCTTGACCCGGACACATTCTGGTGGGCATTGTAACATGTTGAAACAGATGGCATGCAAGCACGGTTTCGAGGAAGACGGCATCAAAGGAGTTCGGGGGAAGATTGCAATGGAGTAAATCCCAGTCAATACTAGCAGTATTAAAGTCTCCCAATATCAGACAATCCTTGCCTCTACCGTGCATACTAATAGAGTCCAGCAAGCTAGCTCCGGAAGCCAAGGGGGCTCTGTAAACGACTCCAACTATAAGAGACTGGCATCCATCATGTATCCGACACCAAAGAAGTTCACACCCATCTTCATTGTCGCGTATGGCATCAACCAGATGAACCCTGAGGTCCTCTTTCCAGTAAAGAATCACACCACCTCCGGACCTATTTCGAGAGCGATCCGCTCGAGCTAGATTATACCCCGGAATATGCACCTCTGAGTCGAGGATGTTCGAAAACAACCAAGTCTCTGGGAAAGCCATAAGATCTGGGTGATTTTCATAGGCAAAGTTCTGAATTTCATCAAGTTTGTTTCGTAGGCTACGTACATTAGCAGATATCACCCTCAAACTATTCTTCGGTCTTACCGCCCGGGAGCGACAAAGATTGGCCTCCAGCGAATTCTCGGAGCTTTTTGAACTACACGAAAATCCACAATGTGGAGGTTCATCTCACCATTTTCCCGGCGTGTTCGTAGTTCTTCAGCTTTCTTCATTCGGATCCAATCCTCCGGACAGAGGTCCCGTAAAACATAAAAGGTTTCTCCCCTAAGACGTGGGGTCCGTCTGAGAATGCGGCGACACTCATCCTCACTCTGACAGACAACCTTGAGGGGACGAACTTTA
>CALYDF020006033.1:0-13790 GCA_944474145.2 Dicrocoelium dendriticum | reverse complement strand
GGCCATTATCGTGATCTATATGCTATTTATTCTAAGTTTATCGCTTCGGTTTTAACTATTGTCACCCGTGTGACTTTCCTGCAATGGGTAGGACTTCACTGAGTGTTGGGATATTCTAAGTTCTGTTTGCTTTCCTTCTTCATTGGGCTTTGTCCAGAAGATTTCTTCACCAATTTTAGCTGGTCATGACAATATCAAATACATACTCAGAACCCATTTTGGTTTCCCTTTTACTGTGTTTCTATATTCTTGGGGAAAATATCATCGCGCTTTCAGTTAAAAAAATACTGTCAGCTCTGAATGATAAAAATGGTACCTCAAAGAACAGTTCAACCAATCCTCTAACCAATTCGACTGAAGCTAGGTGAATAGATAATATGATTTGGGACCTAGAAAGTACATATCGTTTAATACAGTCCAGAAAATTTCGTTATATGTATCTAAATCGAATTGAACTGTTAACGGCGCTCGTCTCGAGAGATATGACTGCGTCTTCAATGATAATACATTGTTGTAAGAGATGCTTTAGCCGGGAGAATTAAAACTCATAAAACGCTAATATATCTTCGTGATAGAGAACGACTATCTGACTGGAAACTCCATTATAACTCAGAACATAGTTGCATGTGCAAAAATGGGTGTTTTCGCAACAATCGGAAGGTATAAAAGCTTTATTGCTTATCTAATTATCTTCTCCATATTGTGCATACTATTCACTTTGGTTTAGAACATAGGAGGACGATTAAACCCTTCACTATCAACTGATGTCACAATAGTCAACATTACCTAGTCGCACTCGCTACACAAACGTCCCTTACAGCAGTTGTGGGAGCAGAAATGTGAAGGGTTTTCAGGTTCCATTGTTGCATACAGAGATTAGATAGCATTCCAATTAAAACAATAATCGCCATTTTGTTACATTTGAGAAACGATTATTAAATCCCTTTCCCGGAATTGATTGGAAAAGAAAGATGTTAATAGATTAACCAGATATGTTTAGTCTGTTTTGAAAGAGAAATTAATATATAAAAAGTCTGCAGCAAAATTGCTCAACCCGGAGAACAAACGAAAAACAGACCAGTCAACCAGAGCTACAATTATTCAGATTTATCACAAATAAAATCCATCAATGCAAGTTTAGTAATCTCATCTCATGCATAGAAGCGATTATCGCTTTTCTGGAGATGTTAGAAGTGCATACGCAAGATGGTACTTAATTCTCGGTACAGTCACGGAGGAACTGAAGGCTGACAATTGATTGATTACGCCAGTCACATGTAACAACTCTCAAAAGAAATGAAAGGCAGCTTTTAAGACTTGATTTGCGGAGAAATGCAGATGTCGCTCTCTGAACCATTTTCCGCACATCCCTGCTGTGTTGGAGTTAAAATCCAGGAAAGCCCCCTGGACATTCAGATGGAAAGAATGGCCAAATCCAAATGCACACAAAGTAAAAGTGTTTTCGAAAATGTCTGCCTCTAAAAGGATATCTCTGATTGTGGGATATATGTATATAAATACGAAGAGTTGATAATTAAGACAATTTCATACGATCCACCATTAGGCAACAGTGACCACTCAGTGTTGAATTTTGCCTATGTGTGTTACGCCAATACTACTGAAATCAGACATGAAAACCTACGAACTATAACCAACTATTCCGTGCTTCACAGCCTAGCGACAATCGTCAACTGGGACCTCAATCTGCAGAGCACGGCAGACGACGCGTGGAAAGAACTAAAAGACAACATTAGCTGTGTCGCGCAAGCAGCCTAAAAGGTCATACCATTACGAGTGCCGCGCCGGATCAACATCTGGATCCGAAGCAGAACGCCTAAATGGATTAGCACCAGAGACGAGATCTGGAGACAATACGCACTGAACAATTGCGACGCCACCTGGGAGAATTACAAAATAGTGAGGAACTATTGCACATCACTGATTAGAGCGGATAAGTAGGAATGTCAAAAAAACATGGTACTTAAATTTACGAACAATACAAAACTGTTGTACAGGTAAGTGAACAGCAGAAGGAAAGTTAAAACAAGAATACTACCACTCAAGACGGATGGTGGCCTAACGACTACTGCAGTGGATGCTGCGAACGCATTACTTCTGCAGTTTGGCACAATGACTGCAAACGCCATAGATCCTATGCCCAACCAGCATTCACCCAACGTGGTCAGCGTATCAACTGTCACTTTTACCTCAGCAGCTGTCGCTAGCAAATTACGGTCTCTAAGAGAAAATAGCGCTCCGGAAGTCGACAGGATCAGACCCAAAGTTCTCAAAACTCTTGCTCCCACCATAGCAGCACACCTTGCAAGCTTTATCCAAAGTCTACTCAATTCCCAAACACTTCCGTCTGAGTGGAAAAGCGGGATAGTCACTCCGATATACAAAGGAGGTAAGCGATCGGATACTGCCAACTACCGACCCATTACTCTCCTCCCTATTTTATCAAAAGTAATGAAATCTTTAGTTGAAAATGAAATTACACGATATTTTGAGAGTCTGAAGCTAATTTCTCACCTCCAACACGACTTTGGGCGCAAACGATCTTGCCTCACAAATCTGCTTCTTGCTCGGGATTCATGGACCAAAGCGCTTGATGAAGGATCCCCCTTGATATGATTTACCTAGACTTTTCCAAGGCATTCGACAGAGTCAATCACTTAGCTCTGCTTCATAAGTTTCGTGCCTACGGTATTCATGGTTCCCTACTCACCTGGCTTGCAGCATATTTGCAGGAGAGAACGATCAAGGTCAGAGTCGCCTATGCCCTCTCGGAAACCCTCTGCATCTCCAGCGGTGTTCCTCAAGGATCCGTCCTTGGTCCCCTCTTTTTTCTAGTCTACATTAACGACCTCCCGGATAATATTCAATCCTCGATGCAAATTTTTGCAGATGACAAAACAATCTGGAGAGTTATTCGCTCAACATCAGACTCTGCCCTCCTCTAGAATGATTTGGATCGATTCAACAAATGAGCAGATATAATCCACCTCCCCCTGAATCCTGCCAAGTGTCACCTACTGTCATTGCGCAGCTATCTTACCAACACGTACCTCTTGGGGCAGTAGGTTGTACGGCGCGTGACCACAGAAAGAGACTTAGGTATCATTGTGCAAGAAAGTCTGGGAAATTCGCTCCAATGTTCGAAAGCTGCAAACGTGGCGAACATAAATCTGAGACTTTTGAGGCGAACTTTTGGTGTTTTTGTACGACGGTTGGTACCCATGCTTGTCAACTCCTATCTCCGTCCCCACGTCGAATTTGCCGCCCAGGCTTGGTGCACATGGTTAAAACGGGACTTTCCTCTCTTAGAGCAGCCCCAACGAAGAGCTAGGAAGGCAACACACGGATTATCTGGTCTCCATTATGAAGTGCATCTCAGTTTAATCGGAATGTTTTCCTCCGAATACCGACGACTACGCGGGGATCTCATTCTCGCATACCGGATATTAACGGAAAGCGATCATCCTTGCAAATCGCCGCTCACCCTAGCCTCATATAAGCGATCGAGGGGTCATAACCTCAAGCTGATAATCCAACGCTCCCGATTAGACTGTAGAAAATATTTTTACTGTCTTAGAATCTGATCACAATGGAATGACTTGCCAACGCATGTGGCAAACGCTCCGAAAAGTACAGCCTCCAAACAATTGTTAGACATTCATCTGAGTGATAAAAACACATTGTGGTGTGATGTACTAAGTTTAGACTATTGGCATTTCAGTGCATTGTCGGAATCTAATGATTTTTATTTATTTTGCATTTACCATTCTATGGGTCTTGTAAAACCAATGCTTTTTACCTATCATACACTATTGAACTATTGATGGTAAAACAAGACACCCCGCATTTGAGAGTGCGATCCTGTCGTTGAAGGGACATACATTAAAAATAATGCTGGCAGCATTCCACCTGACTGTTTTGGGTAGTAAGTTTCCACTTATGATCTCTCAGTTCTGTGTTGCACCTAAGCTTCAGGTAGAGGCAGCATGTGTGAGCGGGGTTTTGCAAAATCTGGAACGCCAGGGTAAAATCACCCGGAAGACAAGGATATCTTCCGCTCTACAAACCCAGGGCTTTCATTGTATTTAGGTATTACAATTCCCTCACATATGTTTATACCCAGTGCTGTGCGGTTCCCAGTGCAACCAGGTCACGTAATACGCAGAGTAAAAATCATGGATCGTTTGCTCTACATAACGGCCTCAAATAGGAAATGAAAATTTAGGGGAATGCAGAGGGTTCCAACCTCCCGAATGCCCTCCCTAAAAGACAAATATGTTAGTTCGCGGTTTTGGACTCCAGCAAGGACCGCGCCTAACATCCGAGGTCGTCTTGGATAATAACCGCAAGGTTTCGCTCTTGTGAGGCGGTTTCTACAATGTTATCTCCAAGCATATATGCCTAGGTGGGCTTGTGACGGACATGCACCGTAATGCACTTGTCCGTGTTAAACAGAAGTTGATTTAAATTCGACCACGCAAATGCGCAGTCTAAATCTCGTTGCAACATAGGGTGAACACTCTGACAGTCGATTACCCATCATAATATTATGTCATGGACAAAACGCAGGACATTTGACCTGACGACACTAGCAAGGTCGTTAATGAAGAACAAGATTAACCGCAGCCTTAACAACGACCAACGTGGAACACTGCATTTCACACCAATTGAATCAGAAAATGAAATTCTTTGAAAAAGTAAAGGTAGATGAAATCAATGCGGGTCTCACTGTATCTTCCTCGGTCCAACTGTCCCGGGCAAGCAGTTAGTTGGTGGTACATAAGCAATGTCGACGGAATCCGTGTTGATCCGATGCTATGAGTTTAGGCTTTTCGAAGTAGCGAATTTTAACCTCAACTCTGATCAATTCCATCATCTTAGAGAGCGTCCGACACGGGGGAGACTCACTGGGCGATATTACGCTGGCTCTGAACAGCTACTATTTTGAAAATCGGGGTAAGGCTGGGTTGCTTTCAGGTGCCAGGTAACGGCTGTTCGTCTAGCTCATCTTTGGAAAAATCTCGTTAATGGTTCAGTTATCCTCTTAGCTGCAACCTGAAGGCTTTCAATATATAAATTTCGTTTTGTGGGGTTAAATAATAAATTTACATGATCCGCAATATAGAAAAGCATAAGAAAGTTAAATGCAACTGTTCCAATGTGTAACGTGAATTGTCGGTAGTCTAGGAGTTTCACTTTGTCTTACCGTTGTGTTGCGGTTATCAATTAAATGAATTATAATTGTCTCTAGAATATCGCGTTACTTGGCGCGTTCTCCACTATGGCGGAAGTGTATACCGGGGAGAACAGATTCACCATTTGAATTAACAGAAAGAGGTCTCGTGGTCGACGGTCGCAGAGAGTACGGCAGTTAGAGCATTCGCTTAATATTCTTGGTTGCCCTTCACCGTGCAGTATCCAGTGCACCCAGATCGCATTATAATCGGGTTTGCCAGGACGGTAGGGTCTACTCCACATGCCGATTAACATTCGCATTGAGTATTTCGGGGAAGATGGAGGGTTTGGGTCGCTCGAAAACACTCTGTAAGTGAATAACGCAATGGTTAGCAAGCAAAGTTCATTTCCGGGCTTGCAACCGCTGTCTGAGTAGGTCTAAACGTGACGAATTTCAACCAAACTAACCTTTTAGGGTTTCGTTATTTCTGCCCGGAAAAAATGATATACTACTTTCCCCCGTTATATAAACATTCCAGTTTCAAATATCTAAATCTGATTTGTATGCACAATATGGTTGTATGATCACTGCTGCCACGCAAACTTTCGATGATACAAATCTTGTGCATACTCCGTTCCTCTGTAAACGTAAGATCCATCATGAATGAATTGTCCGCATATCTTAACCTGGTGTGCGCACTGACGTTTCCGTGTAGAGGAAAATTTATAGTAGACCCTGTAGGCCGGAATTAAAAGTGTTATATTCGATCAGTTTGAAGCTCCACAGAATATAGGCTTAACCCAACAGCGCTTACATTGCAAGCGCACTTACTTCCCTTCACTCACATCAACGAGACCTAATAAAACCGCACTTAATCCATCGGTGAGCAAATCCTGACTCCAATTAAAAACAAGTAAGTGGCTATCTGCTTCACGTCTTGCCATTAGTGGCTGTCCGTGACCTGCTCACAAAGCAAGTATTTCGGTGTAGTGTCCAAAGAAATAACCAAATTCTCTTACTTCAGAAGCAAGATGTCAGCAGATTTCATGATGAGCTACAAAATGTGACTTCGCGTAACAAAGTCGTGCTGCAGATTGCAGCATTTGGATCATCGCGTCCGAAAGATTTCTTGTCTAATTTATAGAACAAAACTAATGTATTCAGTACTTAGCACAATTTTTCCATATGATAAAGCGACACCGTTGATGTACGTAAATGGAAATATCTAGAGCGCTTTCACAAAATTGTTTTTGTCGCATGATGTATATTCGTTGCATTTGCCCAGTGTTCGGCACAGAAGCCTTCCACCGAAATGACATGTACAGGATGAATTGTATTCTGCTACTGTGGCATCTGAGATGGCTCGAGTATTTCCGCCGTTTCGACACGACCAGGTTGCCTGGTCGCATGTTTAATGACAAATTCGTTAAAGATAAACGAAACGAGGGATACCAGAAAATACGTTGTTTGGGCGTGATCAAAGTGAGTACATCGCAAACTAGTGCTAAAATACTTATAGGAGGTAATAACAGTAGATTGAATGCAATATTTTGAGCAGATGAGTAAGGCAGCTTTTATTGTTCACGGAAGGAGACTGCCGATTCGAGCCAAAGACGTTGATTACGTAAGCGGTAGATGCGCCAAAATAGCAGTCCTACTAATGAATGC
This sequence comes from Dicrocoelium dendriticum, assembly GCA_944474145.2. Classification (NCBI taxonomy): domain Eukaryota; kingdom Metazoa; phylum Platyhelminthes; class Trematoda; order Plagiorchiida; family Dicrocoeliidae; genus Dicrocoelium; species Dicrocoelium dendriticum. The sequence goes on along the minus strand of CALYDF020006033.1, from coordinate 6,928 downwards.
ACCTGATGCTGCAGCAGATACCGTCGTGTCTGTAGCTTCAGCCAAGCCCTCGGGTAGGTCTTAAGTATGTTCACTAAGGGCAAATAATGAAGGGTTCACGGATATTTGGATGGAGTATATCGTTTTGATGTTAATACTTATTCAGACGATGTGAACCAGCGAGTGTTTGATGTATACTAAAGGGAAACCAGGAAGATGCTCGTGGCGAACCAGAGATAAGTAAGGGGTTAGTTAGTTTACAATTCATATTGTCAATTCAAACTAAACCTTACTGATGGATACACAACAAATTATTAAAAAAGGGAAAATTGTATAGCAAGGTTACTAAAATGCCAAGACTTAATAGGTCCTTTGGGACTATTCGAGTGGAATTCACAGGCTCACGTTATGTGAAAGCTAAGTTAAATGCGTTTATGTGGAGTCACCATGACATCCAGTTTTACACAAATGATTTTTCGTATACTCCAAGTTTATGGAAGTCGAAGAGAACAATTACTGTTAGCGTATTGTCCTCCACCAAAGAGCATCCTATAAAACCCTTAATGTATGTCGGGCAAAACATCGTGGATTTGGATTTATGAACTGGGCAACGCAGTACCAAATTTGACAGAAGTCGGTAGTGTTCCACAGATTACAGCAGACTTTAATTGGAGGTAGCTTACGGGTCTATATATTCTGCTGCATCAGAATGAGCTCAACTCATAGTCGTCGAAAACATCCAATGTATACTTCTAGCGCTTGCAGAAGTACCCAGTAGGGCAGATAGAACAATCGGTTAATGTTCTTACGTTGTCATGCGCCGTGGGGTCTAGATTGCCTCCACATCTCGTTTTAGCCATGTTAGCAAAGCCTAACTCCTGTATTCCATTTGCAGATTGGCAAGTGCATTGACATCGTCGAACATCAGAGAAACCCCCGTAGGTGACATAATATTTGGTATAGGTTTTCAGAAACCTTCAGCGGATGCTCTGAACAAAACAGGTCGTAATATATCAACATCGAAATGTCGCGTCCCTGTGAAGCAAGGTCCATAATGTGGTCACTAAGCGGATAGATATTGTTAGGTTTTTGGCCTTTACTTATAATTTCACTTTCGTGTGCGTCGGACGATAAATCATGGCGGACTTTTATTTCTCCTAAACATAGTGCAAGACTCCCACACTTATATCGTTCTTGATGCCATCTCGGCGTAGCAAATGTAAGCACTAAGATATTCGGCCTGCTGCGGGCTTAGTTTGGAGGAGGCAGCTAGATTGGTGAGGATATAAGCGAAGATATTTTGTGTGTTGGAGAGCTCTCTAACGTACTACTAATATTCCATGATGTGCTGTTTTCGTTTACTTTTATCGGCATGCTTCAATTCTGGTACATCATGAGACCGTACCACTTTCTTCATCTATTTAAATGACCAGTTTGCGCCACCAGTGATCTACACGAATATTCCACAATTGGCATAAAATTCACAAATTCACAGATGACGAAAGCCAATGGAACATTCTGAGTGATAACTTAGGTTCGGTAACTAAATCCGTCAATATACTGCGGGTAAACTTCACACAAAATCAAGGTTTTCCTGTGAAACAAGACGTCACCGAGGTGCGCTAAATTTTACCGAGGAATCAGAGTACTTTCGAATATCGACAGCTCCATGCGAAATTGCCTCTGTTTTATCCGATTAGTCCAAAATACTCTGTGGAATGTGCCTTAACTTGTGAAGTAGGGAGTGGATGACCAACGAAATGAATCTGTCGTCAGGATCATCAACGTTCACTGTGTCTCTGAGGATGGAGTACGTAGTAAGCGTCCGTCAACACCAAACATCCAAGAGCAGCGGAGCCAGATTCGTAAAATCTCCGAAGCACAAGATATTTTGATGCTACGTACTTCGGCAAGTCCTAAGGAATTGGCCTAAATATTGTGAAGGCGGTGTTACCTTTCACCTTGAAATGAAAATATCAACGATGAACAATGTACCATGATCCATCAGTTACTTGACGATTCCCGTCGGATAAGAGCGGTACAATTACAAAAGGTCTATTTATGTAATTTGTACTTTTGAGCATCCATCGAGCGAATGCACGGCTAAATAACAACAACGTCAAACGAGAGTTGAATACAAGCAGGCAGATAACCACTTGAGGGCCGTTATAGCTGATACACTCGGTGAGAAAATGAACAACAAACATCGCTACTCATATAACAATTCAGTTGTCCCATGTGTCATATAAATTAGGGTTGAGAGCATAATTTATTTATTTCAAAGTAGTTTAGCTCTGCAACAATTTGATGAGGGCCAAGGACGACTTCCCACCTTTGTTTAAAGGTTTTCAAGCATGGAGCGTCAAAAAGTGGGTTTAGGATAGAGTTCCAGTGTTGGCAAGATAGAAGAGCAAACGCTTCCGTCGGAATTCCATGTGGCTATATATTTTACTCAGTTTAATGCAGTTACCATTGAGATTGGTGATCTTGGTTGCGTTTCAGCAAGTGACGGCCTACGTGATTAGGGTCATGCAATCTTTGGCAACTAATCTTAGATGGCTACGTAAAAGTAGCTAACATCTTCTAAATACTCCCATTGAGTTCAGACTTTCATGCTTGGTGAGATGGCATAGACACTTGACGTATTTTGTAGCCATGCGTTATGATGTCTCTAGCACCTCCAGGTCGCGCCTGCATCTAGGTTTTCCAGCTTGGATGGAGTATTCAACATGATGAATGGAGTGTCAAGTCACCCAAATGAAATCTGCCGTCTTGCGACGTGTTTGTTGCCGATTTTTGCAGCTGTATCCGAATGCTTTGAACAGTTAAGTTCAATTTCATTTAGTCCACCAAGGTCGTGTTCGTGAGAACTAGTCTCCAAATTGTGTGACCTAAGGCAATACACGTTGTCAAACATATTGCGCAATTGAACAGCATGACAACATTTGTGTGCATGGAATAGTAGGGTATTTCGAAATTACCAGTTCGAAATCGCTTTTAGGACGCACTGGGGCACTTCGTGGCTATCCGGTCTCCATATCGCTCGCCATATATTGTTATCTTCCACAGAGAATAGGAAGTCAGAAGTATTTGCACTCGCTAGATCGTTTATGATAACCAACCGTAGTCGAGGCCATAGCATCGCGGAATTCAGTTCAACATTCTACGCCTTAATTGCGTCGGAGAGGGATCAACGTACTCTCACTTGCAGCCTACGTTCATGCAAAACAATGTTTATCCAACGCAGCATTGGGTCACCAATCCTATAGATGTGAAACTTATATACCAGAATTCAGTGGTCTACGCGATCATGCGTTTGGAGAATTGCTGTAGACGACACCGCCACAAGCTGCACCGTCAACTGCTATAGTTTAGCTGTTGCATTCAAGTAAATGAATGTTAGCATGTTAGAATTTTTGTCGGAAGCCATGCTGCTTCAGGCTATTTTGTTCGGTTTTCCAGGTACTGCATCAGCGCACCTGGGATACGTGTTTGCATAAATTAGAGAAGCACAAGATTTAGCGTTATTGGACGGCAGTTGGTTTGGTCAGTACACATACCGCCGTTTTGAATATGAGTGAGGAACCCTCTCTTCCATATTGCTGGAGTTTCGTCCCCCTCTATAAAGCGCTGTTAACAAATCACCAGTGGTAACGACAGCTCACCGGTTGTTGCCGGTAGAGCCTTCGGCCGTATGTTATAGGCACCAGTAAATCTGTAAGTACACAAGGACAACAGTTCCTTTAACACAGCTACAGCAGTAAATGTGATATTGAATAATGCTTTCAGTAGAATAATAAAAACATGGATGCTGCCATCTGGAACGTACGTGAGTAATGGCACCCGTAAGTTATCAAATGCTTGCGTTGCATATCGCGTTCACCCGTCAGTCGTGACCATTGGTACAATTTCAGCATTGCGCTTAACATGCCTGAATTAGGGTTTCTGGTTCACTTCACTAACTCCTAATGATGAGTTACCTAGTCCTCGCCAAACAATGTCACGCAAAATTTAAGTTGTGCTATGTATTCGTGAGGGACTTGTTAGTTCTTCATGTGAAGGCCCTCTAGGGCACAATGGAAGGATTTATGCTCAGACATCTGCGCTTCTAGTTTGCAACATGTCTTTGTATTCGTCTCCCAGGCGCTTTCTGCGGAGTATAGAGTCAAAAATCAAGAAGTCACCTTAACTAGCGCGGATAACACGTATTGCGTGACATTTTACGCTAGTCGTCCTTTTCCTCAGTATGTGCTGCTTAACAGGCATAGTTAAACAGCGGAGGCACATTTTCACTGTGACCCAGTGTTGTGCTTGTAGTTATTTCATCGACCATGAGCTGTTCGTTGCTGACCACAAGATCAAATATCGACGGCCTGTTATCAGTTCGAAATCTAGTGGGTATGGCAAGCCAGGTTGTGCAGTGGGTAGCTGGAAATTAGCTATTGTAAACAGGCTCTAAACTACATGCTGCCCCTTGGCAGTATATCCAAGTGGTGTACATTAATATCGTCTGCAATGAGAATGTGACAGGATGATCTGTTAATGTAGCCAAATAAACTTGGTACAGTTTTTTAATGCAGTTCACATGTTAATATTGGCGGACGGTAAATTGCGAGTACAAGTGACTTTGTTCCGCAATCATATCTGGCACCAAAGCGAATAAGTGGCACGGATTTATTAGCGATCAATGAGTTCACATACATGTTTAGCCTTGTAATAGAGAAGTAAGTCACTTTTCCTTTCAGTTCCCGTTTTTCCGAAGCAGAGACAAACCTGGTACTTTGAGCTCAACATCAGCTATCCCAAGGCTTAACCAATTCTCCGTAATCATAATGAGTCCCAGTGTTTGTGACTCAGGGTTCTCCAAGTTCGGTTAACGTACTAAGAAAACTGCGCGTTCGCACGCAGACAGGATATTGTTTTGATGTTATAAGTCTGCTGGTAAATGTGAACATCCAGCTAATTTTTAGGCTGCTCGTTTATCGGGGTCCAATAATTGATTTTTACTAAGATATTTTCTTGCCTTTTGGTCAGGATGGATGACAGCGCAGAGCGTTTCAGATGGTTATGATCTCACGTGCGTATTTGTTGCGCTCGGGCGCTGTGTTCGATTGTGTCCATCACAATGCATGAGTGTAGAGGTAATCGGTTTACCAATGCCACATGTGTAAATGAACTAGTGTGTAGCTCTTTGCGTTTCCAAAATAATGGAGTTAAAACAGTTATTTTAAGTGGTGTGATGCAACTTCATTTTGGCTTTGCAATTCCGCTAACTTAGGATCATAGATGACTGGATGCGAAAGTCCGTTTTCATTGCTGGGTACATCAATGCGGAAATCGTTTCGGTGGCATTCAACCGGCTGTACTTTATGGCTTACATTCTTTTCTGGTCAATCAATCTGTTGTTGCGATATGACATGGTAGAAGCCGATAATATTTGCTGAAAACACTAAATGTCGTTGGGCTCCAATCGTAAGTTAGGTGGAACAGTGTCTTAATAATTTTTGTCCCCCTTTATTGTGGCTTATCATGTGCAGTGAAGTCACCCTTTCACCAATGGGGCCACAACTGTAAAGCGTATTTCATATTTGCCTCAAATTAGTGTTTATCACTTGTGTGATATAGGCGCGACAAACCGACACTAATGCCTCCGGGTAGGATCTAATTCTTAAGTGCTCGTTTACCTTCATCTCAGTCTGCCTTGTGTGTCCGAGATCATTTGCACTAGGGCCGAAAGAGCAATTCCAAGTCGGCTGCAATATGTTCTAGCATACGCAAACTTAGTTACATTTGACAGCCTTAAATTGAATCTTATTCTCAGCCCACCCCAAGTACGCCATTTTTGACCGGCTTGTAATTCTATGCCCTGGTCTATTTGCTTTATTTCCCAACAAATTTTGAGGTCGTTATCATTGAGTAAACAGTTTAAGTCAACACACCCGTGATGTATTTCTTGAACACTAGGAATGATTGTGGCCTGTGTACCAAGCCTTGGAGAACGCCACTGGGATACTCTGCCGAGTCAAGCAAAGCGGAACTAACTTTGTTCATTCATGGAGCGTTGGAGTAGGTATGCATAATTATAACCAAAGCCAGGGTCACTAAATCCATCACTACGAAGCTCGTAAATACGGTTACAGTGGTCTAAATGAGCAGATGTCTTAAAGATACCTAGCTAGGCAGCTTTGGCTCTTTCTCCATCAACGACTAATCCGTCCTTTGGCACGAGTTAAAAATTGGTTCGACCTCCGCAAAAGGTGTTGGTGGAATCCTTGCTGCTGCTGCTCGGTAACATTGCACCTTCCAAGATCTCCCATAATTTCTTTAGTAACCACAGGTTACGTGACTGCAGCAAGCACAGGAATCAGAGTGACGAGGCAAAAGTTTGCGAGCACTGCACAATGGTCTCTTCTGTAAAGGTGGGTGACAGTTCCACCCTTCGCATTGTCAGAAACTGCATCTAGGAGAGATAGCCCTGGAAAAAACGAGATATTAGTTTAGCTAAGCAAATGGAAGCTATCTTCAATGATGTGCTTTTTATGTTATCAGGACCGGATGAACTGCAGACGTTTTGGAACAGTATTCGCTTCAGCACATAGGCGAATGTGAATGAAATGTGGCCAAATTCTGATGATACCCTGATATGTATGAGAATGGTATGACGCATCGGTAGATTCTGAAAACTGAACGCGCATTGATATCTATGGGCATAGGTTGCTTCTTTGCAGTTCTATCTTGTTCATAGCCGGTATCTAGAGGCAGAATGCCAAATTTTACTTTGCGACTGTTTTCTCCACGCCCATAAATTAGCCACGGATTGCAGCAGTACATCGACGAATAATCTTGATATCAAAGAGTAGTAGGGGGGTTTGAATGGTATAAATCGAAACGCTTCACTTATAGACTCAATCAGACAGACGGAACATGCCCGGAAAAGCAGTTTACGCGC
>CALYDF020006032.1:0-13788 GCA_944474145.2 Dicrocoelium dendriticum | reverse complement strand
GGCAACCGCTTCCTCTTCCATGGCTTGCAATTCAGGGTAGAACGTGAAGGGATCATATTGCTTATATTCTGAGACCAAAGCTTTGGTTTCCCTACATGTTCCTTCTTTATGGCAGCTGGCTACCTAACGGCTGCAGCGGTGTCTGCGTCGAATCCGTACGCCAAGATGATCGAACCACATCAGATGTCACAGCATAATTATGCTATTAAAGGCCTTCATCCCACTACGACGCACCACTTCCTTGTCCGCAACGCTATGGCCCAAACCTCTGCAAAGACTCGGTCGCAGAGAGTATTGACGGAACTGCTCGAGGTATCGCACATCTCTGCTGTGCATAGTTTACATTTCGCCGCTGTGTAGAATAACGGACAACGCAGTAGTTTTCTACACCATCTGCTTTCATTCAAATGTATGCTGATGGTTAATTAACACTTGGCACTCTAGCTTCGCAAACGCCGCCGCTGCTCCCGAGACCTAGATAAAACACACGCCGTGCAGCAGCGCCACAACCCCATGGTAGCGGAAGCGGGATGCGGTTATTAATGCGTCATCACTAGTGCTGATTTGCAACACCACTGTAGATTGCACCTTCGCTGAAGGTTGAGCAGACAGTTCTTCTTGTGTTGGTGATCCAGTACTTAGCCGCTTTTTAAGCCGAAGCTCCGGTCATGCGTTGTAACCCATACGCGCATTGTGCAAACAATGCAAAGCTGTCATCAAGCAGCACATTCTCGACCGCTTTGTTCACTTCTACACCATCCGATATATGAGGTTTAGTGGTGCTATACCAACTGAGATCAATTGATCATTATGTTCTTTCCTTGCTCTCGACAAGGCGAAACACTGTTCACCAACGGGGTATACCGCCCAGTAACTATTGGCGCGCCGCTCCAATCAGCCTTTACAAGGATGCAAGTTTTATGGTCTGCAGTACTGGCCATAGTTGGCTCCAGACACCGCCTTGAACCTAGTTTGAGTAAAGTTGCTCTAACTTATCGAAGAAGTTCTATCAAGCATTGCTTCCAGATCTTAAGCTAAATGCCCACGTTTGATTATAAAAATAATTATAGGTAAATTTCTAGATTCTTTCTAGACACTGCACCGCGAAAGTTCAGATCAATCTGCCAGCTAACTCAGAGCTCTTACATGGCGAGTAAGAACAAGCGACTACCTTGTTATTTCTCATGAAAATGGAAGTTCTCCATCTCAGGCTTCAGCAAAATTTTATAGCAAGGATGTTTCACTGTAGTTGTGTAAGGTTGCAAACGATGGGTGGTAACGCAAGTACATACATTTGTGGTTTCGGTTAAGCAAGGCAAAACATTGTAGACAGGAACATGGTACTAATAAAACCATTAAGCCATGAATGTGCAATATTATCATAGGAATAGTCACATACCTAGTTAGGTAAATGTACATATGTAGGTACGGGTGTGATGCCTGCTGATAAAAATTTTGCATTCATGATGCATTCTTACCCAAGTTGGGCTAATCTAAAGTAAAATTAAACTGAGTATCTCAAGCTGGATATAATTTAGTTTACAGTAACGTGTTGATCCTGTTTACCTGAATAAGCTTATATTGCCATGCACACGTTGGCTAGTTTAATTGCGCTTATCTGCGATGCAATTGTGCGTTTATAGCATCTTTAAGGAACTTGTAGACAATGGGTACTTCTCGCGGATTCCTTGCAAAGCAACTTACTTCATAGGCTGAGTTAGCATTGTTATGTCCCGTGTCAGTATGTTTTTATTCGACTTAGGTTATTTCATCCTTTCCATTTAATTGAATGGCATTTACTTCATATCCCCGTTGTGCAGGATTGTCTAGTATCCACTATCTCGTACATACTGGTACCAGAAGCCAGTGTGGCGTTGTTGGAGGCGACAAAGAGCACGGTCCTTGTGACCATGCACGGCTCCAATAGTGGTTATATGCACGCAGTGTGGAGCGGACTGGGTCCCAGCTACCGACTTGTGTGCGATTGATTTCAAAATTCAGCGTGTTGGATTTAGCCTTAGAGGGAGTATGGGTTGGCTAGGTTGACGAAAAGTGACGCCCATCCACCTGCCTCCAATTCTCATATCTTTTGGTTTCTATTGCATGCGCGGTGTGTGTCTTGGATCCATGGATGTTGCAGCACAAACCAACCTAGTTCCCTCTGTGGGCGCAGGCGTCTTGTGACTCACTACAGTGAGAGGCAAATCCGATACCGGATGCTGCCAAACTCGTATGCACGCGTGCACCATACTGCATTGGACGTTGTATTTATGAAGCTTACTCACGATAGTTAGGTCAAAGCAAAACACACTTAAAGTAGTTCTTTTTAAGCTGGATAAAATATTTTCACTTTAATAGGGTTGTCCTGCGTGCATTAAAATTATCTTCTATTTGTTCGACCACGTTGCTCATACAAATTGCATTTCTCGTCCAGAACTTGATTGTGTTTGTAGCATTTTTAAATAAATACTTGCCACTCGGTAACTTTCTTACCAACTTGCTTCACACAGCCGGTTAGCGAGGAGTTGTCCCCAGATATGTATACATAGTTGGCTTGGTTTTATTTTATCCTGTCGATTAAGGTGCTTGCCTGATGCCTGCTATCTCTGTGTGGCGGCGTGTAACTTGCAGGTTGATATAGTGCCTACCGCTCTATCAACCACCACAACGTCCGTATCTGCTCTAGGAGACAGTTAGTCGCTGCTGTAGGTCACGTGTTGCAAGATCCTGGTGACCGTGTTGGGCACGAAGTGTGGTGCAATGCACTCAGTCCGAAAGGAATTACGATCCATCTACTACCTTGAATGCGTTTGAGTCTCTAATCTAGCGTGCTTGTATTAGAAGAGGAACGGGTGGGGGCCGGCTTCGTTAATTCAACTTGACACCAATCCAGATGCCACCCGGTCTAATTCCTTTTTGCTTACACTGAATGGCGTGTGTGGTTAAAGCTTGCGTACCGTCGCGCAAGTCCATCGTAAGCCCTATTTGGGCGCAAGCTTCCTGGGACTGGATACAGTAACAGGCATATCAAAAACCGGATGCCACCAAGCTTGTTTTGCTTCCGCTTATAAATGTGTTGTTGTTCGCCTGAATGAATTCGGGCGCATCGCCGGAGTTTGTAGAACATTTGATGTTTATAACATTGCTAAGCATGTCAGCGTAAGCTTGCGCGGTGAAATAATTCAAAATTGTGTCACAGCTGCCACGTCACAGGTTTGTTAAACTTATATAGGTAAATTTCGTAGGCGAACTATTGATAGGCAAAATTGCATCACGTCTAAGCACAAGATAAATTCTGTTGAGGAACACCGTAATCGTCGTAACGGTAGTCTGGTGTCATGTATGTGTAAATTTGTGGTCAACAGCAAGAGCTTTGAATTTGTCAAGCAACGCGTGGTCAAAGCATTTTACACGGTACTCACGTAACAAAGCTGGTGAAGTTTGGCTGCGCTTAAATTGTCAGTGTAAATCTGTAGGCTGCGCAGGTATCCAGTGGCGGTGCACATCCGCCACAACGCAGTGTTGTTAGTAAATAAATAAATAAATAAATAAATTGCATATGTTTGAATTAGTGGAGGCACACCAAGCCAGGCATGATCAACATTTACACGCAATTTTGTTTCGCAATAATCACGTTGCTATGTATATTATCGGCAGTAAGATGAAAGTTGTACAGGCTTTATTTTTAAAAGTAATCGTGAGGAATAAAGTAGTCAATGCATGAGGACACTTTGGGTTCCAGCTTGCACAGTGTAAACGGCTTGGGCATAACTTGTGTAGTGAAAACCGTACATGTAGGAAGGGGGTATCCTACTCCTGAACGTGTTAGGAAAATATTAAATTATGCTTGTAGTCGACTTGCCAGTAGTGGTGGGCGGTGACTTTATTCAGTAGCGTGTCACATGCGCCACGTCGCAGTGGTGTTAAACGGACATTTGTGCCTTTATATAGAGAGAACTTTTGCCAGGCGAATACCCACCACGTCTTAGAACACTCTCAGAGAAACATTGGAACCCTAATGTAAAACTGGCAGAGCAGCTTGCCGACTGATTTCATCCTCGGTTATCCGCAGTCAATTGACTTCCAATTTCCTCTGTTATTTGAGCATGTATCTTTGGTCCGGGCGGCCATAATGGCAGAGGCCATGCAGGGTGAGAGCTTCCTGAAGAGTCGTCTTTGTGAGTGTCCAGGTAAGCAAGATGTCAGTTTCTTGCGTCTCGCTTTTTCAGGTTTATGTATACATTACAGGAGTGTACAGGCCTCGTGTCCAGCTATCATACTGGACAACGGTCGTGGTAGTGCATGCAGTGGTATACATTTGTTGTACAGCCATGTCCTTTAAAGGTCCTGTCCCGGGCCGAAGGTTTCTCGGCCAACCCTTACATACCCAAGAAGTTCCGGACCTCGGAGAAAAGGGAAGGTGGGAGACAAACTCGGCCACAACGAACAAGCGTGGAGAAAAACATTGATGAATTCCTATGGTGTAACATTTAGTGTAGAAAATTGATATACAATTGTAACAATCGTTGTGCTGAAAGTGTCTTTTGAAAGTTCTACGAAAGCATTGACCTTATAGGTTGGTTGCAATCATATACATTAACTACAGAGCGTTGTGCCATTGAGCAATACGTGCAGTATCGGTTTGCTATGATGCAGCTATCGCGTGGGAAGACAGAACGCATCATTGAAAGGCCAGCGGCGTGTAATTGGTGGAGGAACAGCTGATATTAAAACTATTCGATATGGAGCGCAGAATAAGTAAGTAAAGGTTCAAATGACTTGCGACGAAAGAGGTTTATAGGTCAATTGTTGGTAAGTCAGCGGATATAATGGACTCAAGCGCTGGGTAAACGTTTTCTAGGGATTAAGCCAGAAAGACGACACGAGGGTACGAAGAGTAGAGTGCTACGGCCGACTGATACTGGAAAGCCTTTGAGAGAGCTTACCTTCTATATAAGTAAGTGCCGATACCTTTGCTGCCAAACTGACACAAAACATTAGGTGGGAATCGATTGATCGATAGAAATGAAGTAATAGAGTTTGGCTAAAGGAAAACGAACGTGCGGAACAAAGGTATACGTAGCGTCGCGCAGAGAAACGATTTATGCTAAGGTGCTAAGAAAATAATATTAGGGCATTCTCACTTAGGAAAAGCCAGTAAGTCTGCTGGACGCATACGTGGGTAAATGTCGCAAATATAGCAGCGAGAAAGTGCAAAATGAACACCTATATTTGAGAAGCTAACGGGCGTCTGTGTGCTGACCAGATGAGAGGAGTGATGAACTAAAACGCTAAGCAAGGTTAATTGACGGAAGAGAAGCAAATAGCTAAGGATGTCAGCACATGATGCTTAACTGTAGCAGCTAGGGTGCTAAGATAATAGTACTAAGCAGGATAGCGCCGGGGAATGCTAGCGCGAGAGCTGGGGGATTGCAGGTAAAAAGCCTAAGATAATACACGTGTGGCTTTTCATATTGCATGCGCCTGCCAGGCGACAACATATTACGTCCCGAAGCACTGCCATCGCTAATCTAGAACCGGCAATGCTTCCGTGAGACCGAGGTTGCAGCAGGTTTCTACAGTCGAAAAGAACGCGAAGAGTTTTCTTGTATGTCAGAATGGTTTATGCGTTATCCGTCAGTAGTCGTTGAAGTATGTTGGATACGGACTCTGTTGTGCTGAACGTTGATTAATGACGGTACCATCCAAACGAATTCTTCAGAGCATCAAAGAATTTTCATAGTGATCAGCTACTACGAGGAGGCTCTGTCATAATTTAGTATACCAATGCATTGTACTTAGGCGAAGACTGCTTGTAAGTACATTCCTATTACTGGTGTCGGTCAGGTTAGTTCGTTCAATCCGGCATTGCATTTTTCCTGATTGTGGATGGGAAACATGTACAGCTAAACCGTCAGCAGGACGCAAAATAAGATGTTAACTGCCTTATTAGTATAAATTTATTTTCACTTAGTTAGCTTATTTGCACACCGTATTGAAACCTAGTTAATTTTAGGCAATGTTCGTTGAAATAACTCTTGAGTGTGGCCATGAGGAATGATTTACCTAGGGAGTTTCTCATTGCGATTAGGCAAGGACCATGTACCGGTAACATCTTTTGGCCAGATTTGTCGTCAATGGACGTATAGGATGTAAATTAAAATGATAAAGGCGTGGACCATAGGAATGTAACAGACTAAGTGACCTGTGATGGAGCGAAGCGACCACCTATAACTGTGCTGGTTTCATAGAGGGGCGATTGGGAGACAGAGATAAGAATAATGTATAGAGAGAAAAGCAGCTTATGGCTCTGGCAACCCAGCAGTCGATATGGAAATGCAAACCCTACAGCTTAGAAGACCAAATCTGCGAAATATATTCCCGTTTTCACGTTCGGCGTCCAACTATTGTGTTTACAAAAAGGTCACATATTAGTGTGATATTAGCGCGAATAGCAGGAACATTATGAGCGTCAACTGCATGCGAAATTATGGATTGACAAGTAAACGCTCTGCTCTTATCCAACAAGAAGTATTAGGGCTGAGTTTAATAATGGCTTGGAGTTGCAAGATGATTAGGCTTCTTCAGGATGATGTAAGGTATGCCTGGCCTCTTTTTTGCAAGAAACATCAGTGTACTCAGCCATGACCATATACTCAATTACCATGTGTTCAAGCAGCGCGTTTCCTTGGAGCACATATATGGTATCACGAATATGGTGTCGTATTTTCTTCGCGAATTGGATCCAAACTCTCTTCCAGGGTTCGTTGCGTTGCAGCAATTTTCATGTAGATTGTGGCTGCGCAAGTTTCTGAGTTAATCTGCCTATGTTTTCGGCCCATCTTGGTGGTTGGCTGCCTTTAGCTTGTTTGAAGAATGGTTGTTATGAAGCTAACGCAAAAAGTAGGAGTCAGCGCAGATACTAATAAAAGCAGATCAAGCTGCTTGGCTTCCTTCGTTCGCCGGAAAAGGGACATGCCTTTTATAACATCCCTTCCACTTCATCAGTAGGCTCTGGACCTCATTTTTCCGGAACAGCATGGTTTCAGGAAGGCCCCCTTGTAGCACAAACTTAGCTGTTGTCCAACGGAATTGGGTAAATTCAGTGCATCCCGTACTAGCCTCGATGCTCGTCGTGAGGCTTCCAGAAGAACAGATGATGGGGTTGTATCTGGACGGCACCTTATAAAGTTCCGAAAGGTTGGCATTGCTAAGGACGTCCACTACCGGTTTGAGGATTTCCCAGCCGGTGTTACTTTGAACTTAAACGTTTCTGAGGCCCGGTCTGGGTCTGTTGTAATGATTAGTGAATTACCGCAGGGCCACTTTTCTTCCCTGCATTTTATAAAAACTTCATCATTGACCTAATGGTGCTGCCAACTAACTGCTTGATCCACGTCGATGATTTCAGACTATGGTTATAATAGCTGGGTTTGCAGATTCGGAAAGTTACAACCGACGCGCATTTTGCTGTGGGTCTCGTCTCTAGATGACAGTTACCTAACGACCATAATGCATGCAGTTTACTTAGCATCGGCTCTCCAAACAACTCGGCGCATTTTATATTGTTTGTTTCTGGTTGAGCAACGCAGCTTCCGAGCAGGACTTGGTTGCGCTTATTTTTCTTAACCTTAATGCCATTCAGGATACTTTGCGGTATGTTGTGAGTACCAACTGGCCACTATGCGACATACCATGGTCAAGTTAAAATACGATGCTTGAGGTCATCTAGCTCCTGTTTCCTTTCCAAGTCTATCCAAACTTTTAGATGACTAGGTGCTATACACCTTCTTACAATGTTTGTGTGTACTTTGAGCGCAAAGGTTTGGAAGCGTGAATCCGAGCCTGCATCGGTGCTTTGCAACAAGTTAAACCCCTTAGCTTTCAGCTTAGGAACATTTCTGTCTGGACCATGGGCATCCAATGGTTGGTTGATATACACAAGACGCATTCTTGAAGGTACTGGTGGACGTGGATGCGAACGTTATTCTAACACAAAGTACAAAACTAGACACAAGACCACAGTTGTTAAATTTTTAAGCTGCAAATGCTCCACGTCCTCTCCGTGGTCAAGTAATTTTCCAAGGCCGTGAAACAATGAAACGACCACGCGGAATATGTTGTCCGCTCCAAAAACGAAATGTGCCAGACATTGGTTGGATACCTACATAATGAAAGCAGCTGGATTCCGCTGGGTTTGCTGCAGCCAGGCTGAACTCTCAGTAAACAAAATTTGGCAACGGCGCGCGGCATGCACCTAGAGATGTGGTGAAGAAACAGCTCACACGGGTCTTTAATCTACTTATTTTGACAACTGTTTGAAACTTAACCAATCGTGAAACTATCTGTTCGTCGTCCACGGATGATGCGGCTTAAAAATATGCGCTTGAAAACAGGTAGAGAGCCGCTTTGGTTTCTGCTAGGTCTACTAATTTTCCCTACGTTTATAATGGACTTTGCGCGACGCTAACTAGCCGAACAAACACCACGAGATGCCAGCTGGGATATTCGGGTTAATCCCGCTCCAGCTAAAATCCAATGGCAGCGCTCCACTACGTGGTGGATATTTGCCTAGCAAGCGTTCCTCCTATAAAAAACCACGTACGTCGGCTTTACAAAAGTTTGACTTGGCGGATGTGACTCGTCACTAAATAAAGTTTCTGCCTCGCCATAAGGAAGGATTGTACTTATTTCGCCAACGTCTGACTTTTCAAAGGTTGCACGCAGCGCATTCATACTTTAAGGAGTTCGCTAAACAAACGCACAATATAATAGTTTTAGCAAAAATTCATTTCACATGATGGCTTTGCCAGGATACCACACAAAAATCATGCCTAACTACACACATATATCTAGCATGTACGGGCTCGATTGCAGTATTTCTGTATCATTATTAATGTTACAGGTCGTAGTAACACGATCACGACTTTTAAAACGAATCTTGTACCGTCGATAAAATGATGATACATGTATTTATACCCCAACCTCCGTGAGGCATAAAGTGGGGTCACACCGCCCGGGTTTCTCTCTGAGTTTTTTAGGATGCACCGTAGACGAGCAAGATGTTAAAGTGGTTACATATCAGCTTCCTTGGAAGTACCTATCAGCGCTACAGAATAGTAGAAAATGCATGTAAGTAGCGAGTGCGAGCCACACGTTTGAGGTAGAATTATATCACCTTACAGTCAAATTTGCACCAAGCGCAACATGGCAGCTTGGTAATAGCACAAAATAATCTTCTGTTCATTCAATTTGGCAGGCGTAGGTACCCATGACAACTTCAAGGAGGAGAGCTGCACACGGTCTGTAGTACCCGGAAAAAGATACCACAGAAGAGGAACGCGGTCTCTATCAACTCACCGTTAGTACTCACTAGCACTACTCATCGCTCGGCTCCACGCATCGTTTGCGTCATCGACTGGTTTCAACGACAACTGCCGGATCCCATCTACGTCAATCGGTCAACCAGCAGATATATTTGGCCGTCAATAGACTGTGAATAACCTGAGGGAAAATCCTTCTTTCTGTATGATACTGCGCTAACGTGCACTGCTTTTCAAAATAATTTACGGCCGTTTTGCAGGATGCATTGGGTGTTCATCTGGCAAGTGCCCTCTTCATTATATACCTCAACTGTCCACTTGACAACACTGCTACGTAGCTGAGGTGACCCGCTACTGCATAACGTTATACCGTTAAATAAAACCAAAGTGGTACTATTCCAGAGCAGCTATGCATGGATACATATTTGGTCGAGCCTTCACTGGTCTGCCCCGCTTTAGCCAGATTATGCCATTTCGCTGTTTAGTTCTAGTCCCTCGCTGCGAGGATACTCGCATGCAGCATCTATGATACTCGCTGTCCATGGTACAATCGCCAATGGGAAACAAGACAGGTTGTATGCGCATATGAGGTAATGGGAGTACATTTCTGGCATATTTCTGCGCAGGTTGACACACTGGTTTTAACGTGATGCAGCCAGGGCTAAAAGTGTTATTGCTGAAGGTCACCAACAGCGCGGAGCACAGACGCTGGTCAAACTAGGTTGGAGCGTATGTGCTTCACCAGCCGCAAACCTGTAACAGATAATTTTGGTGGAACGTAGCACCATTGGTTTGAATATGATACAACCGATAGCCAGTGCATCTGTGCCAACATTCCAACGCACTTCCAAGCAGCACGTTCTCTACCGAGCGCAACATTTATTTGGTTCAAGCATAAAGCTAATATTGACATATTTAGGCTCCAGGTAAACAGTACCTCTAGCTGAAACCCTGTACCCCAAAACAATAATAAAAAACTACGAATAGAAATAAAACTTATCAAGCGAAAATCCGTGAACAGATCGTACAAGTACAGGTGATATAATACTACCCCGCACCTCGCAGGGGTTTAGCAGCGTATTTGCAAAGCGACGTGGCTGTTGCCGCCTTTGTAGGACTGGCTGGAGAAATCATGTGAAATCCAATTACAGATGAGGACAGTTGTGTGCTTTTTCTTTATCTTCAACTACACCATCCTCCTTTAGGACGCAACGTGCTGCCGACACCGTAACTTTAGTTGCTCTGCTTACGGCCTATTGTATCCTGGCTAAAAGCATATAGCACGTTACAAAATATTCCGCAGTCAGTAGCGCATAAGGATGTTGGATACGGCATCCGTGCACAAATACTCCATTTGTGAACAACCATATGCAGTGGCTAGTTCAGGTTACGCAAAACTTTCTGGGGGTTTACAAACAACCTGTATTATTTCCCAAACAACAAAACAGAAATTGCAGTTATAATTTAACTAGTTGTTTTTCATTTATCCAACCGTTCGCTACTTTGTCAGCAAAAATTCACGATGAATAAAGAGCAAACTTCTACCTGTGGTCGTCCATTATGTGTTCACACGACGGCTTTCTCGGTGAGAACCACTTTTATTGCGTGAATATGCAGATTGTTCAGCTGCCACATTGTGCTATTAGTTTCCGAGTACCTGGAGTAAAAAAGCATTAAGATAGGCAAAGTATTAACTACGAATCTGGGAAATATAGCACTTATTAAGCGTGTTCATTTGGTCAGGTTATTTTGCATGAGAATCAAGAAGGGCTTAAAAGATGTTAACAGGTCTTGTCCAACAAACCATTTTATCTGCAGTCAGTGTTCCTAGAAGCGTGCGTCATTGTTACACTAAGCAACAACAGCAGTCCTTCAAAGAGGTAGGTGAGCGAGAATCAGCTACAGTACCGCGGACGTGGAGGGGAACGCGTAAAGAGCGATCCGTTTCTTTGCTGGTAAGTGAGAACCAGCCTCTTCACTTAGATCGACCGTTCTTTTTTCTGCAAAATAATGAAGCAGGGACAAGCGTATTCGTGTAAGTTCACGTGTTAGCTTAAGAATACACGGCCTATGCGAATATGCTAATAATACCTCTGTATGTGTAGCGTTGTTTTTTCTGCTTAGCAGCGAAATATATTGGTTTCTGAAACGTTTCGTCGAAAGAGTTAAGAGAGGAGGTACCTCTGCAATTGGCTGACCATAGCCATATCTTTCTATATCAAAGAACGCACCGGTTGTCAGTAAGGAGCACTAGTAAGCTCAAATTGTCAGCTAGCCAACGATTTAACTAGTGCAACATATACGCGTCCCATATTTAATTGCGCATATATATATACTCATTTATTTTACTAACATGTATGGGTTTTGTTTCTGATCGTCTGCTAGGTTCGCACAATATACATAACTTGTACTGTTCTGCCAGTCGGGAATGTGAAAATTTGTAATCTTACTTACAAAACATACGGTTTAACTCGGAAAATCAACTCATACGTACCCTGAATTAAGACCAATCAATTGCACAATGGCGGGTTTATTTGAATTTAAGTTGCGTCCGGTTTTGCAGTAAAGTATACGGATGCGTCGATAAAACTAGTTTAGCAAGAAATATAAAACGATTTATTTTCTTTTCATACCCATATTTGTGTAACTGATTTAAACGAATGTTAATGAATAATTTATCCTAAGGTTTTGCCCCTAAAATAATGCTCGCAAGCGGGCGCAGAAAGATTTACGCGCGTTCATTTTCCAATCACCTACTCAATAATGTAGAGCTGTTGACCAACGAAAATACTGAAACCTTTTAGAGAAGATACTACATGCTACTACATTCTACATCAAATTCGTACTGCAGAACTGCCGTCTGACTAGCATTTTTTGCGCATGCATTTAAACACTCCTTTGGGATTTTCCTCCGCGTAGGAGTGCCATACGTACATAACGTTATCAGTCTGCATAAATAATGAAGGATAGACGAAAAACATTGTAGTAAACTTTTGTTATCAATCACAAGACCAGTAACTTTTGCAACCGCTTAATAAATTGCTATGCATATAATGTATCACAAGGCGCAGAGGAATACGAATTTTGTGAGTAGTGCTAAGGGCCTATCTACAAATGCGTATATTTAAATTGACGTATAAACGTATGTAGGTTTATATTTACTAAACGCGGTATATAAGTCCGTATGTAGTTAGACAATTTTATTGTGTTTATATAGAAATTGCACACGTATCTTTATTTAAACGTGTATACTTGTGCTTATACAAAATACCACTACCGATTTGCTAACGATTCATATTAGTGAATTTATATTAGTGAATAAACGGCCTAGTTGATTCTGCAAGCAATACTGCGCGTACCCTATATTTGGTGTGACTATAGCCTATATATTTACGTATTTTGTTTATATATGTTAGGTGGCCCACAGTTTGCTCCCAACTCTAGCCTGCCACAGGATGCCTGCGCCCAAAGATTAACTATGAGCGACTTGGGCTGCATCCCTGACTTTCCAATCGCACACTCTGCATACAGTTTAAACCCAATGAAATAAGACCGGAAGGTATTTAGATGGGAGCTACGTTTCATCAAAGCATTCAGCTCATAATCCTTCGCAGAGCAACACGAGCGCGATGAAGTTGGATGTCATGCGCACCCAATGTGTCTGCTGGACCGTAGCCCGGTCCAGGCTAACAGCATGCAACCGATCTACGTGCCTAGCACGTTCACAATGACAGTGCACTCCTTCACCTTCAGGAACGTCCAGCGGCTTCCTATCGCCATTATGGCAGATTTAGTGGAAAATAGGCAAGTTTGCACTTTGACGTCACGCACACGATGCCAGCCAAACAGAAAATACTAAATAACAACCAAGCAATTTAACCTACAAAATGAAGTAGAAGAAAGCAAACAGTGCATATGGATAAGGAGACAACACTCTACTATGTAGGTGCATAAAAATAGATTGCTTGCAACCGGATCCGCGATAAGTTTTAGACTTCTGGATTTATATTTTATGAAAACCACAAACACACAAGCTACTCTAATTTAAATAAAGTAGTTTAAGTGAGCATTGCAAATTTATAGGCGGTATAGTTTTACATCAATATGAGAGTAAAAGCATTTGGACAATACAGCAACCCCAATACCTAAGCAATGCGACGCAGCATGCATAGCAAGCGGTCAGTAAAGCGCATGCAGATTTCTTACAAAGGCTTCGTTGGTTCTGCCTACATTCTCTGCATACTCGTCGTCGTTCCGGTGTTGGCCTCTATTGGCCTCGCTCATGTTCACTGGGACTGACCGACTCAGGAATTCGCGACCGCACGTGTTTCAGCTTGAATTCGATGGTGTACAACACATCGACGCCCTTAGCTTCCGCAATTGCCGCTAGTCCCGTGGATGCAATAAGACCGTCTCTTGCACAGGTGCAACGGCATATATGTTCAGGTCGCACAATGCACGCTAG
>CALYDF020006031.1:0-13807 GCA_944474145.2 Dicrocoelium dendriticum | reverse complement strand
GATTTATCATTGATCAGAACGGACGTCGTCCCGATCCAGGGAACACTTTAGCTATTGTTAACATGCCAGCACCAACAGACGTCAATACACTACGCCCTTTCCTTGGAATGGTTAGCCACTACTCTAATTTCCTCCCGGACATGCATCAACTGCGAGCACCTCTGAACGATCTACTCATGAAAGAGCTCAAGTGGAACTGGTCGACCGAGTGCCAAACAGCGGTTGCTCGGATAAAAGATATATTAACTCCGATCTCCTTCTCACGCATTTTGATCCCAAACTTCAGGTTGTGGTAGCTGCCGATGCAATCAACTATGGCCTCGAGGCTGTGTTATCCCACATTTTTCAGACAGTTCTGAGAAAGTAGTTATCCACGTAGCTAGATCATTCTCAGCAGCAGCAAAGCATTACTTTCAGATGGAAAAGAAAGGCTAGGCTATGGTATTCACTTTTAATAAGTTTCACAACATGCCATACGGTAGACGTTTCAAGTTACTTGCGGATCACAAACCATTGTTGACCGTATTCGGCTCAAATAAAGATATCCCGATAACCACTGCCAGCCGTTTACAGGGATGGACTCTATCTTTACTGGCATATGATTTTAGCATCAACTACCATTCGACAACCGATTCTGGGGAAGCCCATGTCTTGTCTCGGTTAAATGCAGCTCTTCTGGTAGATAACAATGAGACAGTGATTGCTAGTATTAAAGGGGACCAGGAGATTAATCGGGTGATTCTCGACACGGCGAAACGTCTACCAGTCTCGTTAAAATCCAGACAACAACACACAGCGCAGGTTGCCATACTTCGTAAAGTGATGAAGTACGCAAAAGAAGGTTGACCATCACAAATGTCCGATTCCGAATTCATCCCTTATCATCGATGTCAGAACAGTTTGTCCATCGTTGATTCATATTTGTTTTTTGCTGAACGTGTGATTATCCCCAGATCTTTACAGCGTGCCATTCTCATCCAATTTCATAAGGGTCATCAAGGGATCACCCGGGCTAACGCACTAGCCAAAGGTTACGTCCACTGGCAAAAATTGCACGATGATATCTTGCACTTGTGTAAGCTATGTGAACACTGTGCTATGGCGCAACGAGCGCCGAACAGTCTAGCGCCCTTACCGTGGCTGGAAGCGACAACCCCATGGTCTCTTGTATATGCGGACTTTGCAGGCCCAGTAGACAGTCAATCATATCTCATTGTAATCGATGCTCTGAACATTATATTTTTGGTAAATTGCATGCATGACTCCAGAGTGGCGATTTACAGCAATTTGCCGAGAATGGGCGAATGCCCCGGCATAATAATAATCATTGGTTGTTAGTAAACTTTAAAACTTTTGAGAGGAACCGCTTCCGTCGTCATCGTGTGTTTATGTAATCCGACACTGAATATGTGGAATATCAGCTTGTGGGAATCGTTTTAGGAGGACTGGGAGGAACCTTCCCTCATATACGTATCATATACCATCAGTGATAGTCGCAAGGCGGAGAAGCAGATATCCGAGATGTCAAGTTTTTGAAGCCGAGAGTTGTTAAATATGTCGCCTAAGCCGGATATATAAATCCCCGATTGTTTAAGATAATTGGATGGTGGTAAATTTTGCGTGTTTCGGGGAATTGTGCGCTTATATAATTCGTGAGCACTAGTGCGTTATTTCCGGAGCCATATTTGTCTACCTAGAGCTGGTGCGTACGCGCCATCCGGTCGGCGTCACAAATTCCGACATCCATGACGTGCACCGATAATCCCTTTACCGCGAATGCATCTGGCTTGATGAATGAGGTCGCTGTTGGAATTCTTAATTCGAGAACGATGTTAACTGTTTGTTGGCGGAGTTGTTTGGCGACTTGTTCAGCAAAGACATTGTGGCGTTTACATCGTGCTTCATGGTTGATGCCACATGATTATAGGACATGGGACAGTCTCCCTCTCTCCACAGCTGCCGCGACATAGTAGCTCGGATTGATTTTCAGACGGTCGTCCCCTTGCACGTCGTACTTTTGTAGGGAGTAACCCACCTCGAAGCTGTATCCCTCGAAAGAACAGTCCAGGGAATATCCTAGTCGGATTTCGCATTCAGTGATGTGCAGCTGGTGTGGTGGCCACTCCCCGGAGCGGGCACCCTTCTGCTGAGAAAAGTAGTGCGTCTTTCCATGCTTCCTCGGTTGATTCTTTGTCCATCACTACTCGGTTGTCGACGGTAACATTGGAGCGCACTACTCGATGAATGGAACGAGTTGCGGGATCTCGGATGGCCCAATGAGGAATTGGGTGTGCATTATTATGATGTCGTTCTAATCGGTCCTTCCGTAACAGTGGGATATTGGAGGATAAGCGAGGTATACCCATACCAAATTCCCCGATTGAGGCGTGGAAATAAGCCAGATTTGTGTCAGTATGCGACCGGAGTCATTTTCTCACATGGGCTCGAACAAGCCTGTTCATGCGTTTTAGACTCCGTTTGTGGACAACAACTAAGCAGAGTTTATGAAGATGGCTTGGAAGCAGGAAGGTCTTCAGAATCTCCAAGCGCTGGAAAGGTTTTAGGGGGCTTTAGTAACTTCTTCTACTTGCGCCTGTAACTCGCCTGCGGAAATTGGCGGAGCCTTAACTATCCGACTAAAAGGCAAGCCTAACATCGTGAATTTCTCTTCTGGTTGCAAGGAACGAATAATGCAATCTCCACAGTCTAAAGGGGCAGTGTCCAGTATCGTTAGTTTTCTTGAGCGGTCCAGTACAATATTGATGGCTATTGACTTTATCAGGTTGATGGACAATCCTATGTGGGCGAGTTTATCACCGAAATGTCGCAGTCATTTTTGCAACGAAACCGGTCCTGAGCAACGATCAGGACGTTATCGGCGTAGGCGAGATAATCATTTGGGCCTAGTGGGGAGGTTCAGGATTCGGAGGGTAACTATTGCAGAGCCTCGTCCAGCGTCTAACTCCTCGTTCCAGATGGAGGTGAACATTGTAGAAACTTGAAGTAGCTGATGTTTAGTACGAAGCAAGGTATTCTGGTAGCAGTGGGAGTGCGCCAAAAGCAGAGGCCACGCATATTATGGACTGATGAGAGACTGAGTTAAAGGCTTTAGAAATATCAATTGAAGCGAAGGAAATTAGAGAGTATAAATTATGAGTGTGTCGCAGTGCTGCGTGCAGTTTCGCATGAGCTTCAAAGCACCCATCCTTACGTATGAAGCCGAATTGTAGACGATTGGAAGGGAAAGTAGAGACCTAGCGGTCAAATAGAGTTCGATGAAGCAGACGACTGAAGACGGAAATGACGGAAATAGGCCGAAATAACTCAGGAGAAGAGGGTGCATCTGCCTTGGGAACAAAGGTGATCCTTGCTGTACTCATGTGTGAAGAGTAGGGCGAGGAGAGAGTTGAGAAACGCAATTACCAAATAGGGGTCCATCCACAATACATCCCGTGGTGTGACACGGTCAACCCCCGGTGCGGAGCATTGCATCTGATGAAGCGCTGCACGCAGCTCTTCTTGGATGAAGGGTCGCACTAAATCCGGGTTAGTGGGGATGATATTACGAAGTAAGCGGTTGTCATTTACTGGAGGCTGAGAAATAAATTTTGTCCAAAAGTCGGTAAAACCAGGGATACGGTCGTCTTCTTGGAGGAACGCCGTTCGCCACCTGCCATCCATAACGGTTGCTGCCACATCTTTACGCCTCGTATGATAGAGACGCTGGATGTGGAAATACCGTAGGCGTCCGCGTTGTTGATTGTTCTTGATGACTGGCGGTACTTTTCTGCGTTTGGTCAGCGCCCATCTACGAGGGCACAGGGTGGTACATGCGGCATTAACCTCCATACTGTACTGTTCCTGCGAGATGTCATCCGGCAGGGGCAGCAAGGAATTTGGTTCTTGGCAGACGTGCACCCACGCGCTAATCGTTGAGCCTCCACGAGCAGAACACACACACTATACACGTTAGCTAGAGGTGGGAAACACCTCAGCTACTGTACCGTAATACCTAAAAGAAAAAAAGGAATAAAATGCAGCAGGTGCAAGCCAGCTTAGCTACCGGTAACGTATGGGCCTCGTTCCGGTAAGCTATCTGCAGACTACTATGCAGCAGAAAAACAATAATTTACCATGCAAAATAATGAGATCGTGGTTGGAGGGGGAGGCTAAGAGGGACGGGGTGGGACAAAGAAACTCACAACACGAATGCCACTGAGGTCGGTTCCTAGCCAAATCAACAAGTGTATCCAGCCAAACGTGTTCATCGTCTTTCGGACCCCAACCAGGGAGACGAGACGCTCCAACTGAGGCCAGATTCGAAATGAGGGCCTTCATTCCTCTGGACCAAGTCATCGCTTGGCCACCTCTACTTTCCTTCCATCCACACCCCGGGCGCGCAAACAATGCACGTTGCGGGAGTCGGTGGGCTGGTATGCGTAACACATGACCGAGCCGTCGGAGTCTGGTGCACGAAATAATGGTGCTGAGCGGTTCATTTCCTTTTCCTGTGCCGTAAACAAGGCGTCGAACACCCTCGTTGCTCACGCGGTGTTCCCACCAGATATGCGCCAAAGTGCGAAGGCACCGGTGGTCGAACGTAACTAGCCTCTTTATGTCCGCTGTTGAAATGGGTTAGGTTCCACAACCGTACAGTAGGGTCGAACGTACCGCTGCTTTGTATACTTTACCCTTCAGGGTGAGAGTGATGTCGCGCCGGCGCCATTAGTGGCGAAGATTAGCAAAAGTGCCTCGAGCTTTTGTTATATGGTCCATGATCTCATCTAAAATCCCACGGGCGCTGATACAACTTCCCAGCTAATTGAATTTTTAAACGACTTCTAGTTGATCGCCACCAAGGGTCAGTGAAGGATGCGGTCCAGGCCAATCTTGGAGGAATGTTTTGCACTTCGATGGTGCAAAGCAAATCCCGAAGCGGATGACAGCCAGTGCTAATCTGTCCAGTACCGCTTGGCACGTCTGGGAGCTGTCACAGATTAGGGCGATATCGTCAGCATGCTCCAAGTCAAGAAGTCGTTCTCCTGTGAGCAGATCCACACCTTCTAATTCGTGTCCTGTGAACGCGATTTCCATTACTTCGTCAATAGCGAAGTTGAAGAGGAAAGGTGACAGCGGGCATCTTTGTCTCACACCGCTGGAGATATTAAAGGGCGACGACAGCTTGCCGTAAGCCCTCACCCTGCCTGAGCTACGCGTGTATAATGCTCGCATAATGGTTCCATATTTCTCAGGTACACCTTTCCTGAGTAGACAGTCTCAAAGTGCACGTCTGTCCACCGAATCGAATGCACCTTTGATATCGAGGAACACGACAACGGTGGGCCGCCAATATGTGTGACGGTGCTCCAACAACTGAGGCAAAGTGAAGATGTGGTCAATGCAGCCACGACCTCGACGTAACCCTGCTGACTCTTCACGAATCTGGCTTTCACGAGTGCCAGTCAGTCTGTGAAGGATGAGAGAGGCAAGCAATTTGGAGGCGATGGAGATCAGACGGATTCCTCTACAGTTGCCGCACACCGGTCGTGAGCCTCCCTTGAGCAGAAGGCGGAATGGAGCTGTGTCATCGACAGTCTGTGTGGTAGAATACGAAATTGAGACCACGGAAGGGGAGAGAGAATTGTTCATGTCAGCAGAAGCACAAAGGCAAAAGTGTGGACATGAGCCTCGGCTCCGATTGGTAGTTTAGTCTATCGTCCGCATTTACGGGCGAATCCTTTCGCCTCAAAACAAGGTCCTCCAGAGTGCTTTGTGATGGATCCAGGTCCAGTGGAAGTAGGTAGAGCCCATTCAGGATGGTGAGGTTGGCTTTCTTTATTGTGAATGAAGCAAAGGTTGCAGTTTAGGTATTACTGTATGTATCAAATGGAGCAATCCTTTTCGTCAGTGGGGGGTGCTGGGCAGTATGGATGTCTTCGGTTGCCTCATTTTGGGGAAGTTGTATTAGTGAATCATCTGATGTCAAGGATAACGAGGTCGAGGGTGTACACCGGCGTCGCTGCAGCGGTGAAAGTGGTGCCGGATTCTAAGTATCGGAGCGAGCGAAACCCGGGACTACACACTGCGCACGCCAATCAGCACAGTGCTGACCGATGCGTTGCAGACGCTTCCTTATGCTTTCCTTTGTCCGCGATGAGAACGCTGTCTGTAGTTTGTGAAGTACAATAACGAGTTTAGTGTAGAAACCAGCAAGATTCGAGGCCTCTTCACTTAGCTGCCTATCTTCCCTGGCCGACAAAGTATAGGATTGTGAAGGAAGTCGTGCTAGCCAGTCTGCGTTGTATCGGGTGGAATGTCGATATGGTCGGTGTTGTGATAGGCCCCTTTGTGAAGCAAAAGGACGTCAGCAGATATGGCAAATGAATTCGTGGAAATTGCTTGCGGCGGCAGGAGCCCGAAAGATTGTTGGATTCCTTCGGTGGGCGGCGAGATGTCTCAGGAGGCCACTGTGTGTCTTAAACTTGCGAGGGAATAAATCGCAAGTTTTAAGTTGTGTTACGGTGGAGACTGGTAGAGTGGGTGGTAAAGGGTTCGCTAGAAAAGAAACAGGGTGATACGATTCCTTGTCCTGGTAAGTAGGCAGTTGCGAGGAGGATGGACGAGGAAGAGAGACAGATGGAAGTGTTGTCATGATGCGTGTGAAGGACGGTGACATAGGGGAGCAGTTCTGCAGGCTGGATTCGGATGCAACAGAGGCTGATCCGTTTGCACGTTGGTATAGTAACCAGCAGTTCTGCTGGTCCCATGGTTCGAGCCAGAGGTCATCCCAATGTTGACCTCAACCACTACATCAACAACCATCAAACAGCTGTGCCAGGTTTTCAGTCGCTTTGGTATGTCCGAAACACTTGTGACCGACAATGGACCAGTTTACCTCGGAGGAATTCTCGACCTTTTGTCACTCTAATGGTGTGACTCATATGCGAACACCACCCTTCCACCTTCAGTCTAATGGTCAGGTGGAGCGCTTTGTTGACACGTTCATGCGGGCACTTATCAAATCGAGAGGGGACGGTCCCACTGAGGAGTGCGTACAAACCTTCCTCATGGTGTACCGAATCACTCCACATCCGGTGTGCAATGGAAGGTCACCGTCAGAGATGCTATTAGGAAGACAAATCAGGTCTGTCTGGGATACAATTATCCCGAAGCAAAAACAGCTTGCCGACCTGAAAAGTATAGAAGTGTCACAACACCGGCAGCGTGGGATTGTACAGAATCTACAGATCGCTGACCTTGTATGGGCGAGAGATTTTCGTCAATCGAAAAACAGATGAGCTCTGGGTGCAGTTACCAGACAGACTGGTCGGGTCCCTTAATTAATAGAGGTTCATTACCAAACGGCACCGCGACATGAACTAGCTCGGACTTCACTCCACCAGTAAACATTGTTTACCTCACCGCAATCCCAAGCTTGATTTTCAGCTATTACTGGAGGAGCTCTCGTTGCCGAAACTAACAGACGCAAGTTCGGATCGAGTGGAATATACAGGCCAGGAATCGGTACCAGCATTGGATACAATACATAGACGCCCAGTACGGAATCGAGGACCACCGGATCGGTTCATATGGACTCAAGAGCTGGAGGCTCCAGGCAGACATGTCAACAGAAGAGGGAGGTCTCATATACGGAAGCCTAACCCAAATTGCTGCACATGACGATCCCAGCTATCCCCCGATCCAATCAGCTTGTGCCACTGCCCAGCCAATCATCAGTGAGTTAACCATTAATGAACCGTATAACTCAGCCATTACGTGACACATGTTGGCAGTTGACTCTTGATCTCGTTGTATCAATACTACCTGGTCACATTCACGATCTAGTCTTTTATCCACTTACTTGGGGTAGTTCAGGTCTTTTCAGATCTATCACTCTAAACAATTAACGCGTCCCTATACAGTTGTCCACGGGAGATCTTGAAATTAGGTACTCGTCTACCTTCAATATCTCCGAACAAGCCCAATACCAAGTAGCACTTGCTAGACGGTCTATGTTCAATATATCAAAGAAAATACACACAACTCGTGCTAGAGTTGCGCTTTTCAAGCTTCTCCCTCTCCCCATCTTCAAATAATGCATCATAATATACGACAATGTGAGAAAAGTGACAGAATGGCTGGCAAAGATCATTTATTAAACATCTGGTTGCTTCAGATTCAGATGGACTGGAACGATAGGAAAATCCTTTGTGTGTTCCCTCTTGAGCAAATCGTTGAGCCAGGAAATGATAAGGTGCTAGTTCCTGATAGATCTAAAACGCAACACCGGAAACACCCTGATCAACCAATTACTGCCCACGTTCCCTGCACTAGCATTCCGCGCTGTGTAGGTTACGTGAAGTAAGAAAGAAGTAGAAAGTAAATGGAAGATAAAGGGGAATGAAAGTCATTAAAATGAAGGATAATACCAAAGAGTGAAGAGAATGACAGAATAAGAACTAAAAGTTTGAAGATGGATATGGTCAGGAGAAGGGAAAGGTTTCGTGTTGCCACCCAAGAGCGTCTAACTGACGCTCGAAACCCTTAACCGTAGGTTCACTGACTACACTTTCTGGAAGCGAGTTCCAGCGTTCGATAACTCTACGCGATAACCGAGTTTCCGCCCTGATCCGGTCAGAACGCGGCATGTGTAGCTTCATGGGATGACCGCGAAGATAAGGCAACCTAGCCGGGCTAAATAGCCAGCTCAAGTCCGGTCCAACCTTCCCTGTTAAAATGCGGTAAGTAAGGATTAGGTCTCCTCGAAGCCGTCGGTAGTGCATTGAATACATACCCAAGCTAAGTAGACGCTCGGGGTACGATTGCCCCCGTAACCCCTCGACCAATTTAGTACCTACTCTCAAAACCCTCTCAAGCTCCATTTTGTCCCGAACGAAACAGGGCGGGCAAGCCTGGACGCAGTATTCCAGATGGGGCCGGACGGAAGCTGAGAACAGCTTCACTGCAATGAGTTATCAAGAATGTTGCATCGAACTTCATCTTGAACCACTTTGGATTCGACGATTGAAGCACAACTTTTTGCTGCTTTTTAACATGCCACACAAAATGACCTATTCCAACCTGCCTACATTCAATTTACAACACTGCTCAACTCGAGCGCTTCGCAACAAAGATTTTACACTGAATATACCGAAGACTAGAACGATCCTCTGCTCTAATTTGTTCCTGGTCAGGTATAGCTACTTGGGGAAAAACTACCATTAACACTCAGGTCATGTGACCATATGGCAACATTTAGCAGCAGACTCGCCAATTACCTTAATCTAACTACTATAATCACTATATTCATGTGGGAAAAATCCTTCGTTGAGCCATTCCAAGAGGGGTCCAAAAACATATAAACACTAATGTTTTCTTAACTAGGCTTTGGCCTCAACCATCCCGCAGAATGTTAATACATGAAACGCATATCCCAATACTCCACCTATGCATCTCACCCATGCAAGAGCATTGATGCTTCTGTACACATCGATCTGTGTCGCTATAGACACAGTTTCTCTCATCAAGAGAAATATACGTATTATTATTCTTGTAACTATGTGAACGGCAAGAGCCAAGCATTGAGGAAGCTGGACTGATTACAACCCCCTTTTGTTGTTATTAATTCTTCTGTCATGAGCAAACCAACACCACGGCCCTAGTCAAAACAAAAAGCATTGTAAACACTGGGCACTACTATTCGCAAGACTGTAATTTCTGTTCTAACCAAACTCTGTGATCCACTGGTCCCAGAAAACGGTTTTCGATCACATCATCCAGATCTAATATGGTGAAGCTTATGGGCACAATAACAGACCTACGACAATAATGATGCAGATTAAACGCGGTACTTAAAAGGAGTTTTATGCAAATTATCTGTTTGCATATATAAAACAAACTTCTGAGTTAGTTTACAGCCCACTTAAAACCCCCCGGGATGGAAGATGTAGCCTTTCTAATCATCACCAACTAGTTATACAACCAGGTTGCCGTAATTAAGCATTGGCAACTAGTAGGTCTTACTGACCCACAACACCACTCTCCATGACCAATATTGCACCCTTTGGGTAAATATAGCAAAACTGTTTGTCGAATCCGGGTAGTATGCAGATCCGGCTGATGCATCTGCCTCAATGTTACGGAACAAATAGAGTCCATTTCCATGAGCAGCAATCACTCTTCGGGACTGTTTTCTGTAGAAAATCGTTAGCCAAAGAAGGGCTTTGTTATCCAGCATTTACACATTAGTGAGTAGGTTATGGTTACACGGTTGAGTAGAAAAGTACTGTGTGCATGGAACCAACCCGGGTTTCTAGACGGATTGAGATACGGTGTAGGCGCTAATATTCCTTCCACCACTGACAACTACTATTTATGGAATCGCAACCTCGACCTTAGATTGACGTCAAGAGAAACGGCAAATACTTGACTCAACGGAAAAGGTTCCACCAAGTTTAGTCAATTCAATTTAAGGATATAATGGGAGTAAAAGAAAATCACTCACTTGTGTTGGTATCTGATTTTCTTTGGAACAGCACTTGGGTCGGGAAACTGCTGTGGATGGTCGCGAAGGCAAACGATTCATCCCGCGTTCGTGGACTAATTTGACAGTAGGTGAGAAGATGTTGCCAAGAGATGTCTTTCGCATAAGAGAGGCTTTTTGATATTGCTTTATGCGCTTTATGTTCTCCCGAATGTAATTTTTACCGGTGTAACCTGAATAAGATGAAATACGTTTCCACTGTAATCAATTTTAAAACAGGTGCATAAATTGGTTGGAGGACCCAGAAACGATTTCTGCGAAGCGGTGTTTGGGCGTGATTGATTTCTTCTTAACTGGACAGTAAATTTATTAATTTGCTCTTAATACCGTGTTTCAGTTAGGATGAAAAAGGTGTCATCAGTACATCAATCCTTTGCGCTAGTACCCGATGTGATGTGACCACAGAAGAGTGCACATGGACCGAGATACCGCAGAAGTCACAAGAAACCTTGGCGACTCGAACCGGGAGAATATTGCATCCAGGGTTATGACAGGCTGCTAACCCTCTAATGCTCTCATTGTTAGTAACTGTGTGCGGCAAGTGGACGCATACATTTCCGTTTCTTTTTAACTACATAACTGATGATATCATGAAGACGCTATTCCCCGATGAGCTCTTTGGCAAAAAGGTTAGCATGATAGCACCATACGATTTATATCCGGACAAATTTTGTTGCATATTTTCAAGTGCGTACTGCAGATTGCGTATGAATACACATATATAGCATTATGAACGTCTGGTATGATTTGGACAGCAGATTCACCAAAGGGCATGCACCTACAGACACGCATAGACAAACACTCAGGTCAATTATTCGTCTGTCAGTTGGCCTACTATCATGGCATAGAGTGTAACGAACGCGTCCTTTCGCAGCCATAGTGTGGGGCCTAGTTGTCTGATAGTTACCGCTTCTGCATATCGTGAAACGTGCAGATTTGACGCGAAGATCACCCAGAACCTGTTTGCGTAGTGCACATTGTGTGTTTGTCTGTGATCAGTGACGAACGAGACTGACAACTCGCGTTAGCACTTGGGGGTGATGGATGAGATCAGGGAAATGTGTTTTCCCACCCACTTCTGCATATGGTCCACTATTCGCACCTGCAGATGACGCTTTCTCATACCCGCGTACTCGGCCTTGCAAGGTTCCCAAAACCAATATTGATCTACCCATGTCGCTGAAACAGTTGACAAGGTTAGTAGGCTATCTTTTCATACCCTCAGACTTAGAATGCTTTCCGTACCTCGTGATTCGATATTTAAACTTGCGACTGCATGCATTCTGCCCCATTGACTTTACTGTGCTCCAGTAATTTTGCCTGGGCTACTATGAACATAATCACATATTGTTCCCACGTTCGTTATAACTTAATTGCAGGTACTTAGACTGTCTAGAGTTGCACTTGGTGACTCTATTGTCAGCAAGCATGTAGATACTTGTACTAGCTTTTCGTTCGAATTTCTAAACTACCCTTTTCATACACTGCATGCAGCTCGGTCGAAAGATGAGCATAGAGAATGTGAAGAAACGACGTGAACTGAAAGGGTATAGAAAACCATGTTTCTCAGCCAATGGCTCAACTTAGCCCATAAAATAGCCTATTAGTACTTTCTGGATAACTCCGAAGTTATTAATAAACATTTCAGCTGTTCCTCCTTGCATCTTATCATATGACCCGAAAGTTATACTAGGCAATATCGGTTCACGACTTTAACTTTCCAAAATCAATGTCGAATGGAATTCCCCGGTACGCCACAATGTAATTGCTTCTGGGATCATGCTTGTAATAAACCAAAAATGGTTGGTTGACGGTTACAAGCGTCACGCCACTCCATCCACCGGTTCACTGATCAACATCAGGAGGAGAGTGTCCGTATTAGCAGACTGTTCAAGAATGCCCAACTTTTCGTTTTTACCAGGCGTCACGAGGGACCAGAATTCGGTGGTCCAGAGGAATACTTTGCATTTTTGCTGTGCAATCAGACGAACTCAACGACTACTCTGTTAACGAAGTAATCTGCCATGCCCTGATTCGAGTCCGATTGCCATCAGCTCGCTATAGCTGCCTATGGCTTTTCAAAATGATAAGGCATGGCTTGCACTATCAGCTAGAATATTCAAAGAAGCAGATATAACATACCACATTATTGACTGCAGGTTACCTCAACCCATATGCACATGCATATAACCATTTTTGGGAAGGAAACCTTCACTCCAGTTACCAGCAGTGGAGGTAATAGCGGTGGGTTATCCGGCTTACGCCGAACTGCTGCAGTGCGATATGTAAACGAAACCACTGTTGTACCAGCAGTAGGCTCTTGAGGTGAAGGACACTTGCAGTGGTTCAACATGAGAACCGATGCAACGCAAACGACGTAAGTGGAAGGAGATGCATGACGCTTGTGAACTAGAGCCGATGATTGCGTTTTCCCGATTTCTAAAGTCGGCCGGTCTCTTAGTTTCTGCGTGTCTGAGCTATACGTTGAAATAAGCGGCACGACCGAACTCGTCTGAGCATTTGAAAATGGGGGTCAGTGAAATTACCGAGATTACCGGACAATAATCATGGTAACTTGTGGATCAGCAGCATGCGTCCACTCCCCGTTTTACCTACAGCACACGACTCAATGCGATGCACAATCCATAAGTGTGGGGTTTTCAATGGGCGGTTTGAAGTAAGTCGCGGACTAGTTAGTTGCTGCGTCCTAGCAAGATAACGTCAACCTGACCCAGGCAAGCGAAAAGTTACTTCCCGAACACCTACGAGGTACATCAGGCATTTGATTGGATGGGCGGCATCCGCTTCCGGATTTGCCTATCACTGGGGCCTCCAGGGAGACAGCCGCAGGATGTCTACGCCTACAGAGGGACCATGGGTGGCTTGCGCTGCACCACCCACAGCTCCATCTACACACTCCATGTCCGGTGTGAACTAGAAGGAATAAGACCGGGAGACATTCGGATGTTACCGAGTGTCTACACGTCTGTCTGCGCGGACGTGTACGGCGTCCTGTTCATTCCAGCCATTGTAGCAAGCTGCTTCTGCGCTTCTTCCCGATTCACACCTCTATTTGTGATCGCCGGGCATTCGACTTGTGATAACGCGTCTCAGTGGTCCTTGCTTGGCCCGTTCTCATCGGGTTTGCCCGACTATACAACGCTACTTAATCTTGACCAGTAGTACGTACTATATCCAATCATACTATGAACATGCAGGGGCTAAACAGGAAATGCGCGTCGTTTCCCTGTTCTTCACCGTAAA
>CALYDF020006030.1:0-13803 GCA_944474145.2 Dicrocoelium dendriticum | reverse complement strand
AGAAGCATTCTTCCACGATGCTCCTTAATACCAGCGTCGCTTAGAGAAATATCAATTGAGTATGAGGGCTGTTCTATTATAGTAATTTTTTCTCGGTCAGTAATCTCCGGGTGCCCGGAGTGTTATGAGCAGGAGTATAGTCATGAAGAAGCATCCACGATTTGCTGTCATAGTTATCGTCTGTCAAAGCGCACTCAACGAAGCAAACGTTTCAATAATTAATGCAACAATATTTGGCATAAGTGCGACATAGTCAATAGTCAGGTTTGAAGTGCATGTGACCTAGGTGCAGTAAGCGAAAGTTCATAATCTAATACGAAAAAGGAAATAACGCAGTGCCAAACATATCTGGCGACAATTAACATGCGCCCAACATTTACAGATCACACAGTGAGGCTAGGGAGGGAATATTAACAGTCACTTCACAGTGGGAAGTGAAGGGCCAGGTATCAGGGGGAGGAGTCTGCTGCTACAAAATGAACAAATTGGTGGTTTAACCGAGCGACCCATCTGTGCCTTTCACGGATGGGCGACACACCGGTGTTAATTGCAAGTTGGGAATGCACGATGTCACAGTTAGCCGCTTTCAATCAGTACTGGTTGCAGTCGAGCAAGGGGCTGGTTGAACACCTTGAAGACATGACGATCGCAATGTCACATAATGTGAATGACTGGTTTACCTGGCAACCAGCTGGTTGGTGTTAGCCTGCTGGCAAATGGGCCAACGCATTCGTTCGAGGATGACTCGGTTTCCGACACCGGCGCAGTACGTTATACAGGACGACAAAATCAGCGAGAATGTGCTCAATATTAGTTATCTGTTTAGCTCAACTCGCACGCAGTTCTGTTTGTACTGACTGCCGTTGTAGCACATCGAAGAGCACGTGCGTGGTCAACCACGGAGGTCGCCGAAGTGCTCTTGTATGAAGGCAACGGAAGTCCCTAGGTTGATCTGTACGATTGAAACTGGGACGCCTACCGAACGAGTTCACTGAAACACCATCTATGCTGTGGTCGATGTGATATCATCACCAGCTGTTGAACCTTCGTGTAGGAGCGACACTTTTGTAAAGGATGGAGCAAACGTAATCGTTTAGGACTGCTACGAAATGGACCGTAACATGCCATACGTATTTGCTAGAGGCGATGTTCTCGTCGTGCTCGTAGTAGTCCAGCAAGTGCACAATCCGACGACCGTCACTTACCGCGTTCTACGTCAGTTGCACAATGCGTTACTGGTATCCTACCCTGCGGGATGTACCCACGGACGCCGCGGATTTTTGGATTCACGCGCTGGATTCCACTTTTGCTTCGGAATTACTGTGTTTTGCGTTATCTTTCTGTGTGAATTGTGCACCAATATATTTCATTTGATGTATTTTTCTATTTGTGCAAATTTGATTGAGGATCTCTTGCTAATTGTGGAGATCTCATCGATTGGCCATTCACGACGAAACTGCAAAATTCGGCAATGGTTCGTAGTACAGCTACAAGGAAAACAAGTGCTCGTCGGCCCACGCAACAGCAAACGAAAGTGATTTGTGCTTTGAAATCGTGCTCTAAAACAATCCGGATTACAAAAACTTGTAATATCTGTGAAAAGAGCTTTCATCCCCGGTGCGTAGGTGTGGCAAAAATGAAAGAACGACCTTGCACATCAGACTCCATTTGGTTCTGTGCTGAGTGCATGGCCAACCCGCTCGTGAGGTGCGTTGCTCTACTGACAGAGAAATGTGACAAACTAACCCAAATTGTGCGACTAGCAACAGCTGAAACAGCGGGTGGATCGCAACCAGCTG
The DNA here is from genome assembly GCA_944474145.2 of Dicrocoelium dendriticum. Lineage (NCBI taxonomy): Eukaryota > Metazoa > Platyhelminthes > Trematoda > Plagiorchiida > Dicrocoeliidae > Dicrocoelium > Dicrocoelium dendriticum. The sequence goes on along the minus strand of CALYDF020006030.1, from coordinate 12,004 downwards.
GTGCCGCACTCGACTCACGTTGTCTAACCGTATGCCCACACCTGGCACAAACCAGTCAAAACGATTGTTTAGTAGAGAGCATGCATCCCGCAACCCCACTCACGATAGGCTGCAAACAGAGAGTTTATGAAAGACTGCCAACCCCGGCGAATCCAACGTTGCAGAGTTCGGTTTTCCCGAGTGATATGGCTGTGGCTCATGATACTCCAGTGCATTCCGATTTACCGAATAACACAGGTAGTCCGACTACCTATGCAAATATCGTCGCTGATTGTCCACCCGTGGCAAATTTAACCAGCGTGTATGCAAGCACACCGAAGGTTGTTAGAGGCGACACTAATAACAACGTGTACACGAAAAGATTTCCCCCCACGCCGCCGGTAATAGGAGGCATGTCGGTATCCAAATGTACGAACTCCAAGAAGATGCAGAGTTCGACGAAGATAATATGCTCTAACGTGCCTGAGTCAAAGGCAAACTCTATCAAAGATAGACTACTGGACGACATGAAACAGTGGGAATCCATATGCCGAGCAATTGGAATGCAGCCTAAACAGGCTAGCTTATGTCGTATCGTCCGCCACCCTAACTCACTTCACTATGGCGAGCCGAGACTACTTCAAGTGACATTGCAGTCCGGTAACGAAGCAGAGACAGTCCTCTTGTCAGCTCACCGTCTTCGTGATTCATCATGCGGAGTTCGCATATTCCCGGATATACCTTGGAGTGAGCGTCGACAACGGAAACAAAATCCTGGAGAGCACCGCAAGCAAACTGATGAAAGATCCATCTTTGTCCATGGTGTCCCCGAAACACAGGCACCGGAAGAGTCGCAGGTCAAAGCTCATGACTTGGAAGAGTGGCGGTATATCCGCGAAGCCCTATCTCTCCACGACGTAATTGCCAGCTCAACATCGAGGTTACCCATATCGCCAAACTAAAAAGGAAGTGGTCCACGAGTGCTTAAAGTCTTGCTTTACTCCAAACAAATGGTTGAAACGGTGCTCGGGAATAGGCACAAGTTCCGCACCAAATTGCCATCAGAAATACGTCTGAAGGCGGTTGGAACCAGGCCACCAATGGATAAGGGAACACGAAACCAGCAAGAAGTAGTCGCGATCCCCGCTGTCTGCATTTCTGTACCGGAACACAATGAAACGCCCCAGCCGTTCGATGAAGAAGGAAAAGACAGTCTGCTGGAGATCGACTCAGGGCGCTGTAGGCATCCCACCGTAACGGCCCCGGGAAGTTTGCAAGAGACACATCAAAAAACGTCCCTCAGCCGACCCAACAAGGGTCGGCGTAAATTCTCGGAAAACCAACGTATGTTCAAACACGCTTCTAACATCCGTAGTTCTCAATTGCCTTTATACAAACGCCCAAGGGCTTCTAAGCAAATTGGCAGAACTTCGATCTCGTCATAGCTCAATGTGTTGGGACCTCATCATGATAACTGAGACGTGGCTGAACGACATGATTAGTGACGCTGAGATCGAACTACCTGGTATGTCACTACTGCGTAACGATCGGCCCACCAAGGGCGGCGGTGTAATTCTCTACTACCGTTCAGACCTTCTCATCGAGTTCATGAACGACCCTGGGATTCAAACCGTAGACTCCTTATGGTGCTGCCTATACCTAAAGCACGGCGATAAATGCTTATTGGCCATCGTATATCGTCCACCAATGTCCACTTTAGAAATGGACAAGGCCCTGTCTTCTGCTTTGAAGAATTTACTGGAACGGTCATACAGTCATGTTTTGCTGGTAGGGGACTTCAATCTGCACGGCCTAGAAACCCCAGCCACCATGAGTGAACCATTCAAAGCCGATCTACAAGAGCTAATTGCAGGATCACCGCTGTACAACCATGTCACATCCCCAACGCGATTCAGGACAGAAAACAAACCGGCCATCTTGGACCTCGTTTTCACCAATGAGGAACTGATGATTGACGTAGTAACCACATCCACTCCCTTGGGCCGCAGCGATCATGCGACACTATTGTTCCAATACTTGTGTTATGCAGATTATCCTAATGAAAGCACCGTGGAATCTTACGTCGTAAGCAACTACGATAACCTGGCAGAACTTATTAGTGCTACGAGCTGGTCCTTCTTAACTGAGTGGTCCCCAGAAGTGGCATGCGGGAAATTTGTCAACAAATTCAACACGCTCGTAGCATTGGCATCTAAAACCAAAATCTCCCGACCCGACAAGGCGAAGTCGTTTCTCAGAAGCAGGACCCGGAAATGCATGGGATTGAGGGATCTGGCATGGCGCGCCCATATAGCCTCTCCGAGCGAGGATACTTGGAACACCTATATTACACAAAGAAACCACTGTGTCACACTCGTTAGGGAGGATAAGGTAAAGAGCCAACAAGATCTTGTGTCAAAGTTCTGCGTTAACCCAAAGCTACTATACAGACACATAAATAAGCTTCGCCGCGTTAAGCGCGGAATTCCGGCTCTGCGCACAGCTTTCGGATTAGCACATACGGCACAGGATGCGGCGAACGTCCTAGGACAACACTTCGGTCGTACTTTCAAGTGTGTGCCAACATCATGCACCATATCTAGGCAACTTATTCCGCCATCAGGCCTTAACCATATTTCCTTCACAACTGCAGCTGTAGTGAAGCGGTTGATGTCGTTGCGCGAATTTAACTCCCCGGGTGCGGACGGCATTCGGCCGAAAGCGCTGAAAGTTTCCGCCACGAGCTTAGCTGAACCTTTGGCGACACTCTTTCAGCGATGCCTTAACGAGATGCACGTACCAACGATGTGGAAACACGGGATCATCACTCCAATCCACAAAAATGGTAGCCGTGCAGATCCAACTAATTATCGTCCGATTACCCTTCTTCCGGTAATCTCCAAGATCATGGAGTCCATTGTAGCCGAGGCCCTCATGGAGTACCTGGAGAAAAACAACATCCTCGTTCCGGAGCAGCACGGATTTCGCCAAGGCAGGTCCTGCACAACTAATTTGCTGATTGCTCGTTCAAACTGTACAGAGTCTGTGGACGCCGAAGTCGGAGTAGATGTAGCCTACTTGGACTTCTCTAAGGCATTCGACCGACTGGACCATCGGATTTTACTGAACAAGCTGCAGCATTGTGGTATCGGCAATCCTATTCTAGGATGGATAGGCGAATTTCTCGTTCAGCGTCACCTGAATGTGAGAGTCCGAAATACCTAATGGGTTAAAAGCTTACAGCTCGATAAGCGTATAGAACACGTGCAAGTAATTGTCCCCGGAGATGAGAGAGCACCGCCTAATGCTCAATGATTTGTTGTCACCACCAGACAGTCCATGGTCAAATGGGTGCAAATCCGTCAATCCTCACCTGTCGTTGACCGTCGTCACACATGAGTTATGTAGCACGGTCGAAAAATACGTGGCAGGCACCAGGTCCTTAATGACTGAGTGTGATAAGTTCTATGTAGATACTAAACCGAGATGGATTTGCCAATCACTGTCCTGTAGGTCAGAATGTTGATTCAAATCACAATAAGCGCACCCAGATTAAAAGCGCTCTCGACCACGTCAAATTGCAGCACTCTTATTCTGTCTTTCGAGCAAGTGACTACTACTGAGATCGCATGCAACTCGTCACTCAAACCAAGATTGTCATTTCACATTGGTTCGTTTAACGACCGCACTGTGGGTCAGACGATCAAAAAGATAACACTAACTCGCACTCTTCGCTCCCTTGGTATTGAAGTGTACTGTCTCCGAAACAAGCAAAACAAGGTGAGAGTGTCAGTAGAAACCCTCGACTCTGTGGCTCCGAATCTGTGGACAATGACACTCTTCGCATCTGGTGATATTGAGTCAATAGATCAAGGCACTTGTGGTGTTGGCATCGTCCTCAGGAGACATACTGAAAGCAATCTACTCAATTTGATACTGATGCACAGCCACACGTGTGTGATTCGAGTTGGAATCACTATTGGGGTTAATAGGTACCCTGAAGACAATGTGTTTTTCCAGAGCTTCCGATAATGCCCTGTTGAATGAATTCAGAGGGTATAAAAGACAATTTATATCATCAGCCCTCATCTCCTCTCTGCTTGGCGATGTAAACTGATTTTGTAGTAATTGCTGGAGACATGAATGTACAAGGACTTGATTCCTACAACTATGTTCCTGCCGCACTTTGAATATTAGCACCGAAACTGAGCATACTGCTATCAGTTAAAGAGGGCGCAAATCAGGCGAAGACTGTCCGTTAAGTCAGATGACCCGTTTGAATTCCGCATATGCTATAGTGCGCGAACACACACTTGGTGATGGTAAAGCGCGCTACTGCAATCTTTAAGCGCACGCCAATGGCTAGGAATTGGCGGGACCTACGTCCAATGTGCGCCTATGAGGAATTTATGGCGAAACAGTCCGTATGCAGTACGCCAGGTACTGCTAAGGCAATGCAGCAAGCTTATTTCGTACAGACACGTCTGGCCTCAAGTGCAGCATGAGTCAGACTCTGGTCGCAAAATGTCTGATTTGCCAACGAGTAAACGTTCTTCGATACGTTGCTTATCCAACTGGGCGCTTTCTATCAGTATAAACCCGACTTTCCTCACCGAGACATCGCAGACTAATGTCGCCGCCCAAGATTGTAGTCTACATGGTGACCAAGATGGATCGCGTCCGAGGCGGTCACCATTTCCATGGTATCAGTGGAGATAGCAACGAACATTGGTTAAGTGCTAGGTCGCTCTATACCGCTGTCCAGTCACTATGCTTATCGACGGAAGATCGCAAGTCCAATCTTTGACATTCAAAGTCCTCGGTTGTCAGCGCATCAGGACCAGATTACCATCTTCACGTAAACAGTACAGTGAAACGTTACTACAGTTAAGAGCTTCGCTGAATGTCATCAACGCACTCCATTGGACAGAAGACCTGCCAATAACAATTCTAGACACCAGATCAGCTCCGAAAGTTGATCACCAAATGTCCACTGCAGAACAATTGCGACTACTTGGCGACTTCCACTTCTACAATACGATGCGCACTACGCTCGAGCATGCCCAGAAATAAAAGCGAAGATTCTCGTTCCGTTAAAGTCTCCGCCAGTGTCCATTCATCTCTACAGGCGTCAATGATCTATGTGGATCACTCGAACGATTACAGGAAGTCCCAGTCAAGATCCTCCAGTGTAAGGGATGCTGCTTCGTCTTCGAATATAACAAGTGCCAAAAGGTCACAATCGCCTGCTTGCGCCGAAACGAATATGAACGAAGACTCTATCGCACTAAACATATGGAGGAAGACAAGCCTGATGCAACCACGATTGACTCAAATGGAGACCCACCGGCCGAGACCTCGGACTCTACCCAGCCTAATAAGACTAGTAGATCTAGCGGTTAGGTTCCCTGGCCGACATATCTTTCGAAACAATGGAACAATGGTATATTTCTGATAAAAAAGCCAAGAACTCAAGAGTCACGTGGGATGGTTTGTGTGAAGGTTAGTTCAAAATTTTGCACAAAAGTGAAAATTAACGCATCTGTGGACTCGCTATATTATCCACGTTAACACAAAGGTATATCCGTCTAACTCGACATCGTGAGGATGGTGAGCACAATGCTTGGCTGCGCCTTGTCCTCGCTCAATGAATCGAAATCAGCTCATGTATGTGGTGTAATGCATCGTCGAGCCGTTTTTAAAAAAATGGGCAGCGTGGGCGCCGAAATGACAAAAATCGAACAATGAACAATGAATTTATACCGATTAAGGAGCGTTGCTTTACAAGTCCCGTTGGATAGTTGCAGGGGATATCAACATAACAATAATGATGATAAGAATAGTAAAGTAGATAATACTTTAAATATGAAAATAAGGACTTATCGTTTGCTTCGCTGTAGTCTTGCGATCCTCTTAGAATCACAGCACCCACAGTTAACAATAAATAATTCCATGGTAAACTCCAGGTGTACGATGGAGACGTAGTGTTAAGTGACAAAGTGTAAGTGGATGAGTGCATCCTTCAACCGTCTTTTAAATACTGTTAGTATCGGTGCAGAGATGACCGATTCTGGGAGAGCGTTCCACGGATGATAGACACGGATGGAAAAGAAACTTCTGCGGCACTCCAGACGACTGTATTGTTCTGCGAGTTTTAATGAGTGGCCCCTCAGGTTTGTGTTGCTGCTGAGTGGCAGAAAAGGGCGGCACACATGATGTGGGTCTCGCACAATCAAGTATGCCATAATAAGGTCGCCTCGTAGTCTGCGATAGCTTCCACTGAACAATCCCAGTCGTTGCAGCCTCTTCTGGTAGGAAAGATTGCGCATTCCAATTACGTTCTTAGATACCAGTGCATTAAGGTCGTGTTTCAACCATGGATACCAGGCTTGGATTGCGTATTCGACATGGGGGCGAACATACGCACTGAGCATTTGTCGAAATATGGAGCTGTTTATTAGTCCAAACGCCCGCCTCAACAGCCCCATGTGTTGATTCCCGGGCTTCGAGGCCTTTTCGGATTGCCTGGAGCAACCCAAGTCATGGTGAACCAGGACACCCAAGTCACGTTCGAGAGTTGATTGTTGCAGTACATCCGTTCCGAGTAGGTATGGGTAGCTGCTCTGATTTCGGATGGAAAGCACCTTGCATTTACTGACGTTGAAATGCAATAAGTTTTGGGTCGACCATTGATACACTGTATCTAGATCACTCTGAAGCACATGTTGATCGGCGTTCGCCTGGATCCTGCGCCAGATCTTGATATCGTCGGCAAACATTAGGAAGTTTGAAGCGATTCCCTGTGCAAGGTCATTAATAAACACCAAAAACAAACGTGGACCTAGAACCGAGCCTTGCGGCACACCACACTCAACTTGTATAGGGTCCGAGAGAGAGGTCCGAACTCTGAACACTAATTGTCGTTGAAGTAGAAATTTGGCGATCCAGCTTAAAAGAGGGTCGCCCATCCCGTAATGCTGCAGCGTGCATAGTAGTATCCGATGGTCTAGACGATCGAAAGCCTTGGAAAAATCCAGGTAGATCACATCAGCACCTTCTCCAGCTTCAGCTGCCTCGGTCCAACTACTGCGTGCAATTAGTAAATTAGTTGCACATGACCGCTGTCGACGGAAATCGTGCTGTTCAGTAGTGATGAGATTGCAGTATTCCAGATAGCACACCAGTGCATCGGCAACTATGGATTCCATGAACTTGGAGAGTATAGGAAGAAGGGATACTGGGCGGTAGTTGGAGTGATAAGTTCTGCTTCCACCTTTGTGAATCGGGGTTATTATTCCAAGCTTCTACATGGCTGGGACTTGGTTCTGGTCTAAGCAGCGCTGGAAAAATTGAGCTAAAGGTCCCGCCAGTTGGCTTGCTGGTGCTCTCAATGCCTCTGGACGAATGGTGTCGACACCCGGCGAGCTGTTTGCGTAGAGACGTCAGCTTTTGCAATACAGCCTCTGCGGAAAGAGTGTTCCACGGTTGACAAACTCGAAGGGAAAATAATTTCGGCGGAATCAAGCCGAATGTATTGGGTAGCAAGTTCCACTTTATGAGCTCTCAATTCCGTGTTGCGACTAAGCTTCAGGAGGTGGCGGCAGGCGTGACCGCGGCTGTTCAATAGCTGGTACGCCAGGATGAGGCCATCGCGTAGACGGCGATATCTTGCGCTGCACATTCCCAAGGCACTCAGCCGCCTATGGTATTGCAGTTGGGACAAACGGTTCGCATTTTTCGTTGCCCTTCGCCGGCTGGTCTCCACCGCAGCCAGATAGCGTTTTAACCAGGGTTGCCAAGCCTAGATAGCATACTATACATGGGGCCTCACATATGTATTGAGAATTTGGGGGAACATGGAGGGATAGAACATCTCGAAAGTCCTCCGTAACAGACCACAATGTTGGTTCGCGGTCTTGAACGTCTTCGAGGACTGCGCTGAACAACCGAGATCGTCTTGCATCATCACCCCAAGGTCTCGCTCTTGTAAGGCCGTATTCAGCATTTAGTATCCAAGCTTATATGCGTACGCGGGATTGTAGCGGACATTCACGGTTTTGCACTTATCCGTATTAAACGGAAGCAGATTTGCTATTGAACATTCAAAGGTGTGGTCTAAGACCCGTTGCGGCAAATCGTGATCTTCCTGGCAGCTGATTGCCCGCCATATCTTGATGTCATCGACAAAAGGCAGAAAATTACGCTTGATGACACTCGCAAGGTCGTTACTCGAGAACAATAATAATCGCGGCCCCAACATGGACCTTTGTGGAACACCGCAGTTCACATAAATTGGATCGGAAAATGATCCCCGAACTCAAACCTGAAGGCGCCGTTGAAGGAGGAAATTTCCGATGCATCCAAGGACAGGGTTCCTAACTCCGTAGGTTTGCAGCTTTTGGAGAAGGATGAGGAGATCTAGACGGTTGAAGGTTTTAGAAAAGTCCAGGTAGATGACATCAATGCCAATCCCACTGTCAGCTATCTCGGTCCAACTGCCACTGGCAGTAAGTAGATTGGTAGTACATGACCAATGCTGACGAGAACCGTGTTGCTCCGGTGCTATGATGTTAGATCATTCGAAGTAGCCCATTACATTCTCAGCTATGCTTGATTCCATCGCCTTTGAGAGCAATGGGAGGAGAATCACTGGGTGATAGTTGGCGGACTCTGAACGGCTGTGTACGGCTATGGTAATGATGCCTTGCTTCCACATGTTAGGGACCTGCTGTTCGTCCAGACATATTTGGAAAAATCTCGTTAATGGTTCAGCTAACCTCGTAGCTGACATCTACAGTGCTTTCGGGGGAATGTTGTCAACTCCAGGAAAAACTATGGGTGCGCAACGATAGCAGCTTCCTCAAAATGGTCGCCAAACTAAAGATGACGTGTGTAAAAGCTGGCGCCTGGGACATTGGGACAGGTATGTCATATATGCCGGTAGCACATCGGAAAATGGAAGCATACTGGAACCGTAGAAGGTTAACTGCATCCTCTGCAATTTAAGCTCATCCATCTGCTGATATTAGTGTGAAACCACCACGTTCCACATCCCGGAGGCTATTCACATGTCTGTACAGAAGCTTTTTGTTAGCATAAAACTTATCCGCTAGACTCTGCTGGTATACTAATTTGTCATCACGCACAAGTGCGGTACAGTGATTACGACGCACAATAAAGTTACTCCAGTTGTCAGGATTAGGGTTCGCTCTATACACATGCCACAAAAGTCGATCGTCGAAAGCAGGGTTGGTGGCGGAAGATGAAAGGTGAAAATCTCAAAATCCAAGGAAAAGTTACTAGCACTGAAAAAACGAAGCAGGTGTGCAACTTCCGCTGAGTGAGAAAGCTAAGAAAAATACATATGACCAGAAGTCCGTATATTCGCAAGAAAAGTGGACGGTCAATAATTCATAAATTGTCCTGTACTCATCATACAGCATAGGCAAAATATCCGATAATGACTCATGAGACATGTAATAGCTACCATTAGTAATGATTACGTGTAAAAATTCAATAAAGCATTTGTGCATTGTACGACACTCCTGGCCATTCGTTGAGGGAACACATAAAAGTTTGTGATGCGATGGGGAAAACATGGTAAAAGAAAGCGCGAAGCACCTGATTTTGTTAGTAGCAAACAACGCGAATACAAGCCTACTGGTTAATAAGAAACACTTTGCGTTGATCCACCACTATTGAGAACGAGCTCAGGTGAAAGCCTTCAGATCCTAGTCCAATAAGGGTAGAAGACAAATTTCAGGTGGAAATGCTGTGGTACACAAGTCCACAGCATTTAGCTGCTGGCGATGTGAAGTAAAAGGAAGCATCAAGCACTAAGAGAGGTAAATCCAACGTTGGACATTATATGTTGTTCACAAACAGCATCTGGAGCAAATCCAAACCACATGGCGGACAAACACCTGGGCAACCTATATTAGGTAACACCAGCACATAACCCGGTGAGAAAAGCAGAGGTGTACAGGTGTTCCAAACAGCTGACAGTTCATGGGGTTGAGTTGTCCATTTGAGCAACAACTGGTCAAAAAACAAACGATTCAAGGAATCAATACAGCGTAATACATCATATAATAAGCGCTCTGATGCAAGGAAAGCATGAGCACGCTCTTTGTAACCTTGAGAGCATTACACAGATATTTTGTTGGGCCTCTCGAGAAAAAGAGAAAAGCACGATAGAATACTCATGTCCACAAGCACTAATAAGTCAAAGGTTGTAGGTTAAAAGTAAGCTACATAGAAGCAGTATTGAATGACAGGTTGGACGATTCGAAAACATCCACCCGAAGTCCAATGGTGCGCGAAATCAACACAGGTTGGATAGAAAATAGGCTTAACAAAAAGAAACAGTAATGAATCCGAATGCAGGACAAAGTGTACAAGCATGTTAACATTGTCACGAGGGCACGCCGACTGCATTTAATCATTGCAAATATGACGAGGCAAAATGCGGTTATATGATAACACCCATGCCCAATGCATCCAAGAGCTGGCGCTCCCCATTGCCCACAAAAGATCTCAGTAATACTCCGGAACTTCATACCGAATTGTCGCTGCCACAAAGCAACATCAGAGGCCGCATATATGATGGGATCTTATGAAGTCGCCCGCATAGAAGCAAGTTGAAACGATGGTCTATGGGTAGCAGGTAAAGCAGCCCAGCTACTGCGCTGATAATGAATTCAAAACAATCTGAAAATTCTGTAAAGTCCCATAGAAACGGTGGCACATTTTGGAAAAAGCAGTGAAAATGGAACAATAAGGAACAAGTGTTTCTGCATCGCGACGCGATCCAAACGACGAGAGTGCGATCAACAGCTACTCCGCATCGTACGCCACAGTCGACAAGTAACGATCTTCATACAAAGAAAACTCCACACGTCCAGTGCCTTCATGAATAATCCTCGAGCAAGAAGTGCATGATAATAGCTATTCAGGTCCGAGTAGGATTCAATGGTAATCCACAAAATCGGTCTGAAGGTTTGACGATAGAGATCCCGATAAGGTAAGAATGACGACATGATCCAAGCAGCGTTCCACCACTTGATATGGTCGTTCAAAGCAGCGGCTTCATTCCAATCTGCATCAACTTGCAACACAAATTTGAAACATTTCGCATCCCCAGCTGCTGTGTTCACCTCAACGTAGCCCTGGAGAACATCAAAGTAATCTATTTCCGATCCGCAATTTGCCACAACATAACACTTGCATACAGCCACGGAAACCACCTACCGCTTACTATACTCAACATTAGAAAAATAGAGAAGTTACAGAGGTGAATAGAATAAGTGTTCATTGGTATGCTTGTAATCTGCTAGCGTGACATGGCCAGTCGTATTTGTCCCATCAAAAGGTGTTGAACAAACAAAACAGCGCAAAATGGTATTCGACACTATCGTCAAGCACAGGGTGGGTTTTCCAACACGAAGCCCACTGTCCGCATCAACAGCAGAAAACACATCCCCTTCTGGAATACAGGATACATCAAAAATAGGACAGGGCTCACAATTCAATACACGAATTCTTCGGAAACTCGTTGCCAAAGCATAGTTCAATAATTCGAGCTAGATGCTGATGCCAGCTGGCTGTTCACGAAGATCAGTGACTGAATCCACATGCGAACTCCAAGGAAGGAATTGGTACGGGACTGGAAAATCAAACTTGGGATTAAAATACACAGCACACCATCACGTCTAGGGTTTCTGAAAACCATCGGCTAACAACACTCGAGTGCATCTATGCATGGTCGTGAGATCTTAAACATGCAACAATCCTGTCAGAAATGGCGATCATCTCAAGTTAGCCTCAGTATCATAATCGAAAACACGAGGTAAGCTATCGATTAGTGAGTGCATCTACCTAAACAGAACAGATAACCAGGCAAAAACGGAGTAGTTTTCAACAATCCAAGAGCAAAAAAAAACATTGCAATCTCAAGCTCTCATTGCACTGTCAACCAATGACACGGAATGGTCAAGTCGGCCACCTTCAGAACAACACAAATATG
>CALYDF020006029.1:0-13805 GCA_944474145.2 Dicrocoelium dendriticum | reverse complement strand
GTACCTGCGACGCTCCCATGGCACGGATTCAATAAAGAACAAAGAAAAAACCCGCACTTCATAATCATGATACACTAGAACCCAGGAAACTGATCAGTTCAACACAAGTCACCTGAGTCGTCCGACTTCAACAGCACCAACCACTTGTACTGGACTCCGAAGGCGACTACACAGCCATAGGAAACAAATTGGCGTTACGTGACTGCGAATATCCGCGAGGGTAATCGTCCAGATACAATCTTGCCAATGTTATATCAACAGCCGGCAGTGTTCCAGGACGTGGTAAGTCTTCGTCTAGCGGGCGTTTTCCCTACAAAAAGCCACAAAAGTCTGTTTAACAACACTGCGACGTGGCGGATGTGACTCGCCACTCAATAAAGTCACCGCACCTAACACATTGGCAAGTTAACCGACACCACATTTACAAGTTCTGTGCATATCTCGGCTCTCGCACGATCACGCCTACATATCTTCTTAATGACACACCGCTATTCTTAAGTATTTTTCACCCGTTTCCGCATACTTCACTCACTGACCTACATTGCTTACGGGACCTCATCGGACTAGTTCCTCATCAACCTACCGTATAAGTGATCTGCTCACCATCTTTACCTCTCGCATTCTGGGTACATAGACTACATACAACCTTTGGGCTCCATGGGCCCACACTACAGTCTCTAACTGTACTACTCCCACTGTTGGTGTTGCTTATTCCGCTATCATGTACAATAATGCAATATGCTGATTATGCCCAAAAGACGTGTCTCGCTTTGTCGAGAATAAAATATTTATTTATTTATTTTGAATACGGAAGGCACATTATCCTGCCCATTCAAAGCCAGAATCATTGGTCATCCTGAGCTGTTCAATCCGTTTTGACCGCTCAATTTGCCGTGGTTTCCTATAATGCTAATCAAATTTTTTACGTACCGAGAGGGATCTGCGATTTTTTCTTCTAAACCATATCCTATCCTTCAAGGTTTCAACAAAAGTTCAACCTATTTCAATGTATATCCCTCGAAGACTTCATGTGGTTCTGCAGATGAGCTGAACAATATATTCAGAAAGAATGTTTAATTCCTGACCTACCAATTGGGCGCAGCTGTTCGTTCAAAACAGGACAGGACCAAGGAACGCAATAGGCACTCGCCTAACACATCAGCCAACCGAAAAATGGGACGCAACTTGCCTGCGAATAGCCGAGAAAACAAACGTGTAACAAGAAACATGGCCAGTTACAACTTGCCACTCAATGGATTGGCGGCATTGTTTCAGGACGTGGGGGTTTTCGTCTGGCATGCGTTCTCCCTATTAAAAGGCACAAATGTCCGTTTAACAACACTGCAACGTGGCGAATGTGACTCGCCAACGTATAAAGTCACAGCCCATACCTTCACACTGGCAGGTCAACTAGCGTCACCACTCCAGATAGTTTCGTTACACTGGAACTTCTACATCTGCATAGACGGTCGTCACCTCTTTCTACGCTTCCACGCATATACTGTCATCATTTTACCTTCCACGATACCACCGTTGATCATTGCGTTACTTGTGCACGAACTCACTGTGTTGTCATATCTCTTCCGAGCGTGCTCTTCAATTATCTTCCAACGGATCATTCAGGTTTCTCAATCTATTATTAGCCGAAGCCTCGATCTCACGACAGCCATATTATTGTTTCGCATTTTCATCGTTGTACAGTCCCAAACATGGACACATGAACAATTTTCTACTGTCACTGTTACAGTTGCCATAAAAGGGCTGTACAGTTGCATATACCCGAGCATGCCTCCATGGGCGGGCCTCGCATAGTCGAGAATAAGATATTTATTTATTTATTTATGTTATTGGTCGGAGTCAAACTATGTGTAATGTTCAGCCGAAGTCTAATTCCAAACCCAAGTAAACTGCTTCCAAGTCCTAAAGGAACTCTGTTCTCGACAAAGTCAACAAGCTGGAAATGTTGAGCAAGGACAGTGCGTCAACACAGCCGCAGATCTTTGGCAGCGCTCTTTCACCTTCCGTGAACGATGTCTTACCATTGTGAACGCGCCAGAATCCACCAAAGACATATCTGCAGAAAGGATGCTGGATGCCCAAGAATTCCTTGAGCGGATGATATAAATTTTACTCGATGAAGGTAAATTGGGTATAAACATAATCTCTACCTTCTTCTTGGCAGGAAACAAGACTATCCTTCTAAGCTACACCCCACAAGGTCGTATGCCAAAGCGAAGCGGAATACCGATGCATCCTCCGGCGAACCCCACGTTTGAAAGGTGAGCATTGTTACGTCCTTAGTGATCTTTCCCCCGAATTCTCGGATTAACATGAAAACAGCCTTTGATACGCTCCGGTCACGCTAACCAAATGGTAAGACAGACCTTAACATCGTGGAGTTTAGCGTAATTCGGAGAGCCCCGAGAACCCGTTGGAAGCCAATTCTCCTCAACTCAGGACAGTAGTGCATGAGAAAGGACTGCGTGTACTTTTCGCCAATGAACGTAGTCCGGGAAGTAAAGTTGATGAAGTACAGATGCTTGCATCAGATACTCGCCAAGACTTGATGGCATTCACCGAAACTTGGTAATTTGCTGGCACCAGATGTTCAGAGGTTCCTATCCCCAAATACAGTCTCGGTCGAGCCGACCAACTTGGAGGTAGGCCATGTGGCCTCTTCGTACTTTACTGGAAGACCGAACTCAAGTCCCGCTTGGTGGCAGCTACTAGTGACGACGATGGTGACTTTGATGCCTTTCGGTGCCGTATTTATGATGGATGCAGATCCTTCATGCTTGGTGTCGTCTATAGTGCGCCATCGGGATCCGGAGCTCACTTGCTCGATTCGACCAGGAAACACGGTGCAGGAAAGGACAATGTTATATTTTTGGCGCTTTTACTGCCCCTAATATCGATTAAGGCCCTCCTTTGTAGTCTTCTACCCGATTGCTTTGACTCTACCTTGGTTGAGGTTGTACTCGATTGTAATTTGTTTCAGCACGTCACCATGCCAGCCCGCATTGTTGCCGACCAAACTCCGAACCCTCCGGACATTTTGCTCACCCCAGCTATGTCAGGTGTCACGAACCTAACAGTTCTCCAACCCCTCGGCAACAGTAATTAATGTGTCTTTTCATTCCAATGGACACGTCGCCTCACGATCCAAATCCAAGGTGGTTGTCGTCGGAACTTTTGGCATGCGGATCCACCGTCTGAGAACAGCCACAAGCGCTAGGGACTGGAGTATTCCTGATCCCATTTCTCTTGAGGATGTGTGGAACATAGTGCTCTCCAAAATTACGTCCCTACTTGGACAGGTCCTTCCTTACTCTCGTAGAAATTCCTTCAAGAGGGGTCCACCTTGGAATAACAGTAGACTGAGATTTCTGATGAACATGAGACGCAAGTTGTGGGATTGTTACGGGACATCTCAAACGGAGTCCAATTACTCTTCCTACAAGACTAGCGGGAAGGTTTGTGACCCGTTGAAGCGTCGGAAACGTCCGCAAATGAACTGTCCCTAGCAATACACTCCAGAATGACACCCAAAATGTTTTTCTCTTATCTGAATTGAAGCACCAGTGCTGGCAGTGGCATCCCTACCTTGTGTTCCTTAGAGCATCGAAATATACTTTACGAAGAGGCTGATAAAGCTAGTCTCTTGGCTCAAACAGTACGCCGCTGTTTTCCTGAATAAAACTCCCGTCTGCGCCAACACTGTGTCCAGTTTTTGTGAAGATTCGTCGCAGTTAGACACAGACAGACAGCCACCACCCATCCAGGAAAGCGCTAGACGGCCGTTTCGTCCTATTGGGACTCGTCAGTAGCGCGCACCCGCCGAATCCTGCCGGATTCGAACCCACGACCTTACTCTTGCGAGTCAGCGACTTATGCCACTGAGCCATGGGCGACGGCAGCGGACCGCCATGACTGCTATCTAACTGCGATAACTCCGATATGGCCCTGTCCTCTGCACATGCATAGCATGCTAGACAGTGGAGGATGAGCCGCGCTATATCGCAGTTAGATAGCAGTCATGGCGGTCCGCTGCCGTCGCCCATGGCTCAGTGGCATAAGTCGCTGACTCGCAAGAGTAAGGTCGTGGGTTCGAATCCGGCAGGATTCGGCTGGGGCGCGCTACTGACGAGTCCCAATAGGACGAAACGGCCGTCTAGCGCTTTCCTGGATGGGTGGTGGCTGTCTGTCTGTGTCTAACTGCGACGAATCTTCACAAAAACCTAATAAATCCACCTACTACTTACTGTGTCCAGTTTTCGTTAGCTGTTGGACCAAGTAGACATTAACATCAATTCTGTGGGTTAACTTCACCTTGGTTTAGATCCGCATTCTTCACCCTTCTCGGATGGGTTGCACCTCCTGTTCCGTAGTACTATGAAGTAGTACATCGCCCCACCGCTCGGTCAGGTTTTCGTCGTTATTTGAAGCTGGGCGTTTCCCGTCGGCTTGGAAAGTGGGCATTGTCAAACCCATATACAAAAGAGGGAACAAGCAACATCCAACCAGTTATCGTCCAGTCTACTTAACCTCGCTTTGTGTAAAGTTATGGAGCGGCTCCCGAAGCATGCACTTCATCACTACCTCCAGGAACTGCAGGTCATCTCTTGCCCTCAGCATGGTTTGCGAAGGAGACGCTCATGTACCTAGAACTTACTAGTTGCTAGGGAGCAATGGGGGGAGTTGCTACATTCCGGTACACGCTTGGACGTTGTGTTTGTTGCTTTCAACAAAGCTTTCGACAGGGTCCCGCACGAACGACTTTTGCTTAACCTCCGAGGAATCGGTATCGCCGGGAATCTTCTCTCTTGGAGTTCTGGTTTCCTTCGCGACCGCACGATGCAGGGGCAAGTAAACGAAAGGTTTTCCGCCCCTGTTCTCATGACTAGTGGAGTACCACATGGTTCGGTCCTCGGCCCCGTGCTTTTCAAGCTCTTCATCCATGGTTTACCGTCCACACTCCAGGTCGATTGCCTAATCTTCGCCGATGACCTGATGCTGCTGATGGAATCCAATATGGAAGATGCTGGCAGGATACACTCGACTCTCGACCTGCTACATAATTGGTCGATTAAGTGGCAGATGCCAGTGAATCGTGAGAAATGCTCGATTCTTCCGGTTGGTGCGTCTGACCCATTTAGAATCATCCATATGGTTCCTTGCTCAGAAACGCCACTCAGGAGAGAGATCTGGTTGTGATACTTTCGTCAGACATCAAACCTAATGAAGATACCAAGAAAAAGGTCGCTGCGGCCTACAGGATGTCTTGCTCTAAACGTAGCGCCTTCTCTCGCCTGACCCCGGGGCTCTTCCCACTCCTCTACACTTCCCAGGTACGCCAGCTTCTCGAATAAGGGCTACTTGCCGCCTAGCTTCTTAAGAAATTCGAATGTGGTATGATTGAGAAGGTTCAACGTAGTGGATCTAAATCCGTTCCTGAGCTGCGGGACCTGTCCTACGCTCTCCGACTCAAACACCTGAACCTCTGTGCCCTGGATTGCCGTCGTCATTGCAGAGACCATCTGTACCCGACGTTTCCTAATAGGAGAGTTGGGGAGGGAATACCAGGAATTCTTTCACCACAACACAGAGTTCGACAAGAGGCCACAGTTTGAAACTGTTCAAACCGCGGAGTTATCGGGCACGACCCAACCTGGCTTTATCCACTAGCGTTGTGAACATCTTGAACCACCTTCAGGAGTCCAACGTCGATGCCAAGACCGAGGAACGTTTCAAACATTTGTTGGATCCTCATTTTAATTTACGGGGATCCAGCTGTTTTCAATGCAGCTTCAGTGGTTCACTGTGGGACCTCGTTCCGCAGTGACCCAGGCTATCTCCGCAACGATCGGGAATTGACGGAGTTGACACAGGAACGCTCGTCTGCTCCCTATCATCCAAAGCTCCAGTCCATCCAATGAACGTTAAGTGGATTAGACTATCGATGGGCTAGCCCAGTCCTAGCTGGGTTTGAAACTTCAACTTGTAAATAGGTTGGTGGTTGCTACAACGCTGCATGTTGCCTTTATAACATGAAAACAGTCTACTAGCTATATGCGTTTTAATTATTATTTTCTGTTTAGTATGCAACGGAATTGAATTGTAGGTGAACACGTTTAGTGTATTTTCCGGCGTAGTAACTAGTACGACTTGAGATTGTTATGCATGTTTACATATGCCGCCTGTACTTCCTGTGGCGTTTTTACAAGTACACAGCTGTTACGTTTATTTGTACCATAGCCCATCCATTTGTTGGTACTAGGTGCTATCCGCAGTTGTTCCCTTGATTTTGCTGCTTACCGGTACGTGGTCGGGGTTGATGGACGATTCCTTGGCAAATACAGGTATTCATAGTGGAAGTTGTTGAACTTAACATTTAGAGGCAAAAGACAGTGATCCTGATTGTACTATACCGGAAACCAAGGTGGAAGATGTTGAGTTATCCACCAGTGATAATCCATCTGCTGATGGGCATTCGGAGGACGTAGATATACCAACAACGGTTTCGGAATGCATGGTGACGAATGTGGAAAACCAGGCGGATTGTGACGCAGATTTGGCTGCTGCTTCAGAGTTTGATGCCGATGCTGACAATGATGAGAATGAAGGCGACGATGACATTGTAAATGTTATTATTAAACCCAGTGGCAAAGGTGGAATTTACAAAACGGGTGCTACCTACCAAGCACGTTCAGTTTCTCACACAGTGCAGCGTAAGTGATAGGCTAATGAGTCCAAAATAATCTAATCTCCGGATTCTGCCGATTAATGCGTTGTTATGTATATGGCCGTCTTAACACGCCGTTCTTTCTCAGCATTCTGCTTACTACTTTCCTTAAGTACAATTATTTTCATACTCGTTTTCACATATACCACTTGGTCATTAGCTGAAATCACTTCGGTTCACTTCTCATTACTTACTGTTCCGCGCTGACCGCTCCATTAGCCATCAAAGGAGGATTTAGCTCTTTATGTGAGTTATCGCTTAGACGTATTGAAGATCATCGTTTTTCAATCGAACGACAAATCTATTGTAGCTCTTGCGGTCTTGATTTACGCTTCCTCCGTTCAGTTTATGGTCGTGCTAGTGTATAGAACCCGTACGAGCACATCCAAAGGAATCGTTGGGTTTACATACATTCACTGCGAACAAGTTTCTGGTTCTGGACGATTTCAATCTCCTATAGGCCTTTTGGACAGATCTATTTTACAACTCGACACGGGCTGTTCGGTGAAGACCTGAGGACTTGACGCTGCGGGTACCACTGTACCAGTTCGTTGATCTCCAGTAGGTGCATGTGCAGTCAGCAACCGTCCATCTTAGAGCTTGCTTTTACTGTCACTTTCCTTTACTTACGACTCGCTTCGCAACGCCAGTGACCACGTTTACTTGTCTTTACGGTCTGCTCTTACTAGGTTACTAGCGTTTGGCATTTGATCATTTGGACCGCGATCTTTCAAGCGATGCAAGGCAGCTTGATCATCGCCTTGTGCGATCACTGAGACGGACACTGTTCAGGTAGCTGGAAAAATTTGAGGCTTAACTCGTCGATATTTCTACACGTCTCGCCCTACTGTTGAAAACGAAGCAGTCGAGAGTGCACTCCGTTTATAGATTCCATCGGGAAGAAGCGATCTGGGTGCTGGCAAACGTACCGAGCAGCTCCGTCGTCGAGCACGTTTAACGGGTATCGGGTAGTTCGGAATAATTGCAAGCCAAATCAACTTGACCTGGCTCCAGTATGAGAAGGGCCTAGCTGACACTGCCTCGACAAATCCGGAGAAGTTGTTCGCCTACGTTAAGCGGCATTGAGGCTGAAACTCGTCCATTCCAGCCTTGCTTCGAGGAGATGGGACCTATATTTATCGAGAATGACAAGGTGTGGGTACTTGGTGAGCAGTACTCATGCATCTTTGTCCGCAAAACTAAAGCACTAGCTTCAACAGTCTGAGGTCTCTTGTCTGAACGAAATTAGTGCGACCGAGTCTCAAATTCTCAGGTTGCTAAGACAGGTGAAGCCAACTAAGGTTTCCTGTCCTGATTCTGTTCATCCCAAACTGCTGCACGAATTGCCAGTGAAGCTCAGTGGACATCTGACTAGTGTGCTTCGGTAGTCACTCAACAGCTGTATCTTGCCTGCCAAATGGGAGGAAGCTGTGGCCTGCCCGATTTACAACTGCGGTGACAAGGACCTACCGGCTATATTATAGGCCTATCAGCTTGACTAACGTGAGGGTTAAATTACTCGAAAAAATTAGTAATGGATTTAGTGGATAACCAAATGAATAAACTTAACCTGTTTAGGGTCGCTCAGCATAGATTTAGCAGTTTTCGTGTCTAACGAACTTACTGGTAGCCCGTGGGCTGAATTCATAGACAGGGGGCATGCAGTGGTTCTGCTATTCATTAACTTTACCAAAACCTTTGACACCCTTTCTCATTCTTGACTTACTGAAGTTAAGGTCGTATGGGATATCTGGTCGCGCTCTTCTGTGGGTGTCAGCTCTTCTGATTGGACGAGAACGCGTAGGAAGCACTTTCATTTCGACAAACTGTCCTTAGGGGCATCGCACAAGGCTCAGTCCCGGACCGCTGCTTTTCGTAGTCTATGTAAATGACTCGCTTGGGGAGTTTATGGTGCTGTCACTTTTAGTTGCCGATGACCTAAAGCTTGGCATTTAATGGATGTCCCTGGGGGTCATGGGCTCTTCAAACAGTCTCTGGATGGGCTGGAAATAATCTGTCCTGTGGTTGTTGCCTATAAACCGGGCAGCGTTCACTGCTGCTTATCGGGGCGCTTGATTCCTCTAAAGTTATATGATCTATGTGAAAGAAATTCCTCACGCGTCCCATCAGGTTGACCTTAGTGTCGTACGTTGTTCCATTCTTTACAAGAAGGTGAATAGCAAAGGGTTCCGGATGTTGTGGTTTAGCCGGTGTTCTTTCTGTACTCTAACACGGGCTTATGAAACTGTTCTCAGCTTTCCTGCGACCTCACCTAGAGTATTGCGTCGAGGCCTGTCCACCGTCTTGTTCGGGACAAAATGGCACTAGAAAGAGTGTTGTGAATCGGTGCTACTTCGTTTGGGGATGCATTCAATGCACTGTCGAAGAATTGGAGAGAACCTCATCCTAACCTACCGTATTTTAACTGGTTGGGTTGGCCTGGATTTGTTTATTTAGTCCTGCTAGATTGTTTGGTCTCATCGGGCATTGCGTGAACCCGGACAGACCGCGGTCCGAACTGATTCGGGCGGAAACTCGGCTTTTGCGCCGTCATTGGGTGTTGAAACTCGCCTCCAGAAAGTGTTGTCAGGACATCTATGGTTAAGGGGTTTGGGCATCTACTAGACTAGATTTTAACGTAGTGCGATGGTTTGTGTACCCCTTTGACCCATTGAGTTACTTTGGATTGCACTTACAAATGTCTTCAGAGCCACTCATACCAGACAGGTCAATCGTTAGGGGTCAGACTAACTCAGTCTCACAATCGCCCCGCTGCCTTGCGGGCAGGCTATTTAGCCAGAGGCTCGGAATGGAGTCCCTGAAGACCCATCCCTTACTTCGGCTTAGACAACCAGGTAGTATCACACCTACTGATAAAACCATGGACTGTTCATCTGCAATGTCGCTCTCAGCTGCTTTTGCTTTTGTTAGTCATTCCTCTTCACACGCCACCTGTTCATTTGTTACCAGTCCATATTATCCGTTACCAAATGATTCTTGTTTCCATTATTCTACTTCGTTTGCTTTCGTCGACAGCTAGAGAGCTCTCCCAGTCGCACTCCTTCGGCCTCGGTCTTCGTTCCGTCTGGTATGCTTCAATATACGTACACTCATTCAGATCGAGCAGCAAGCTTGTCTTGCGCGCATTCTGGAATTCCTCGCCATCGATGTTTACTATCTTTCCGAAACGCGCTTACAAGATCCCGGTATTGTGATTGAGTTAAAATCTCCCACCGACCACGGAGCCATATTTCCCCTACGTCTATCTGGTGACGCAGAAGCAGCTGCGGCAGGCTTGGCTGGCGTTGGTGTAGCGCTAAGTAGCAAAACCGAGGCAGCACTGCTGGACTGGTTCCCGATTAATAGCCGACTGTGTGCAGTTCGGCTTCGGGGATCATGCAAGATAAACAGATGTCGTGAGGAGAGACGCAGCTTGTTTGTGATCTCAGCTTACGCTCCAACTGACTGCAGTTCCGGCTCTGTCAAAGACGGTTTCTACCGTAAACTTCATCAGCTCTTGAGTAGAGCCTGCAAATCTGACATTGTTATCCTTGCTTGAGATCTCAACGCACGGGTCAGTCATCTGCTGGCATGCGAAAGTCACGTCGGTGGTCACCATGCGCTCGATGAGAGTCGCTCAGATAATGGAGAGAGACTTCTCACTCTACGCGCAGATAATCCTCTTTTCTCTCGAGCACCAACTTTCGGCATTCGAGGAGATGTTCCGCTATTTGGCGACCCCCTTCTGCGTCTCAATCATGATCTCAGATTGATCATATCGTAATCAGTTTCAGATGGAGGGGTAGTGTAAAGGATTGCAGATCCATCTGGTTCACTTTTCTTGACTCAGACCATGCTCTTGTCTTTGCAAACATCCGCATGAGTTTCGAAGGGTTCCCGAATATGAAGCGCTGTAAGATAGACACAAATAAACTATCTACTATTTCGATTCAGCAGAGTTATCAAGCTTTCCTTTCTGGCGCTCTCGGCTGCAACCCATCGCAAGATATTGATGAACACTGGAGTGCATGCAGAGGACCATGCCCTTTTCCGGACAGCAAGTTTGTGGTCTCACTCATCACTCTATGATGGCCTGGATCTTCCCGCGTTCCTTGGGTTTATTTGACCGGCGCAGGAATATCCCAGCGGAGTCTAATCATGATGAAGTGTGCCGTTCTGTCAGTCGGCAGCTCAATCAAAGCCTACGCAGTGACCGTGAAGCCTGGTGCTTCTGAAATGGAGGCCGCTGCCCCCTCTGGCAACCCAAGTTCTTCCACCCCATTCAATTCACTGGTCGCAGAAAGCCTGTTGTTAGTGGGACTATATGCGAAGCGGATGGTTCGCCGATTCCAAACTTACAGCGATGCTTGGACCGATAGGCTGAACATTTTCATTCCCAATTCAATTGGTACTCACCGTCCACTTATATCCCCTGCGAACCTAACTGCCCGCCCTAGGTCGTCACACTTGATCCACCCAGCGAAGCGGAATTTTGTCTTGCGATTGGACACCTGAGACCATTCAGTGATGCCAGCTCAGACGGACTTCCTCCGGAGTTGTTCAAATATGGTGGCTCAGTTATCATTAGCCAGCTAACCTCATTGTTCTCCAAAATCTGGCATGAAGAAAAGGTGCCTTCTTCCTGGGGCGAGTCAGTTATTGTCCCGGTTTTTAAGAAGGGTGCTCGCACTTCGTGTACCAATCACCGGGGGATTAGTCTCATTTCGGTTACCTCCAGTCTACTGGCATCCATTCTACTCCGTAGACTATCTCCCATTCTCGAACCGCAGTACCGGGAAGAACAAGCTGGCTTCCGACCTGGCAGGGGGTGTGTGGATCCGATATTCAAACTTCAAATCCTGGAATACTGCCACCTTTACCAGAGGCCTACTATCGTTCCTGGACATCCGTGCAGCATTCGGCTCGGTTGATCGACTTGCACTATGGCTTTGTTTGCTAAGGAACGGTGTCGCAGAAAAGTACACTGCCATCCTACGCGCACTGTATTTCCGCATCTGACAGAGTGAGGGTGTATGGCAGGCTTTCGTCGTCTTTCGCTCTCAATAGCGGTGTGCGACAAGGCTGCCCTGTGTCCCCGTCCTCTTCAATTTTGCGATTGAAGACATCCTGTCGAGAGCTCTAGACGGTTGCCAAAATTTTGTTATACAACTATTACCGGGCAAGCGGGCAACCGACTTAGAGTATGCCGATGATATCGCCTTACTTGGTGAGGACTCACAGAGCATGCAAACCATTCTAGACCGCTTGGCGTATGAGGCATCTAGGTACCGTATGTGCTTTACCCCGTCAAAGCATAGAGTGCTGCTTCAGAATTGACACTCAACTGTTCACTTGCTCAATATTGAAGGTACACAGCTTGAACAAGTGGATAGCTTTGTCTACCTAGGCAGCTGTGTCTGCTGGTGGCACCGTTAGGAGAGAAGTTTCTCTTCGGATCGCTAGAGCTCGGTCAGCGTTTGTCAATCTGCAGCACTTGTGGCGTCGCCGGGATATTTCCCTCTTGCTAAAGAGTCATGTTTACAATGCCACCGTTCGGGCGGTGTTGCTATATTAACGCGAGTCATGGCCAGTTTGCGTAGACAATATGCACCGGATCTCGGCCTTCGACAACGGGTACTTGAGGAGCATCGCTCGTGTGTAGCGGCAACAACACAGTTGCAACAGTGAAGTCAGACGTTGTCTTAAGGAATGCGAGTGTTCCCTTCAACAACCTAGTTTTGCTTCGCCAGTTAAGATGGCTCGGTCATGTCCTGCGTTTGTCAGCTGAGCATTTGCCCTATCGCGCTCTTTTTGCTCGTGCATGATTCAACTGGAAGAGGCCACGTGATGGTCCACCATTCACCTGACGACAGTAAATAAAATCCTTGACTTCACGTCTTGCCACCATTGGATCCACACGTCTTGCTGATTGGGGACCAAAGGACGAGGAGTGCCGATGGCTGGAAACAATTCAGGATATGGCGCGCAATCGAAACCAGTGGAGGATCTGTGTATATAACTGCTTAGATTTGGATACTTAATGCTTAACGATTAAAGACGACAAAAAATTAACAAATGGCGTGTCAAATAACAAAAAAATGCTCTGTTGGTTTTTGTATTGCGGAACAATAGCTGAAGTGTGCCATGATGCTAATATGGTGTTCAACCTATCTTCTTTTAGTGATTTCCGTGGTTATGTTTGGCTCTGTCTATTTGATAGACTGCTGACCATACTACTGCTACTACTACTACTACTACTACCGCTACTATCTACTAGCCGCCTTTGGGTGGCAAAACGAAACCTTTCCCTTCTCCTGTTCGCCTCCCATCTTCATACTTGGTTCTATCTTCTACACTTTTCATCGCCAGTGTTATTATCCTTTTCTTCAAATGACTTTCCTTACTCTTTATCTTCGATTTTTCTCCCTAGCTCTTGTTTACTTCACGTAACTGGCCCAGCAAGGACTGCTAGAGCAGGGAACGTAGGCAGTAATTGTTTGATCAGAGTTTTAGACTCATCAAGAACCCGGAGCACCTTATCAACTCCTGACTTGACGATCCGCTCAAAAAGGGAACTCTTATAGGATTCTCCCGTCGTCCCAGTCTTGAACTTGAACTTGGTGCGTCTGACTAATGTTTGCTGCTTTCTTGCCCTTAAGTATTTTTTATGCTTGCCACCGTTTTTCGTTAATGTGAAACGTCTACTTTTATTCCAGCTTTACGTTTTTTATTATTAATGTCCCTGACAACCAGTGTTTTTCCTCATGGTCGTCCTATTTACCAACCTGTTCGACCGTCGTGGACTCCGTCATGGTGTTCTTCTTTTGCGGAATCTCACCTGGTCATTCCTTGGTTCCCAGGGTTGTAGAGAGCAGCCATTTACATATATGAGAGACCAGCTCTCGTGGGTGACTGTCACAATTTACTAGTAACATTGTGGGAGAAAGAGACTGTTTCAGCATACTAGAGTCACTCTGTTGTCTAATTTTTAAGGGAGGCTCACGCGCGGAATGCGGCAGCCATAGAGGAATTAGTTTGATCATAATTACTTTTTAAATTGCTT
>CALYDF020006028.1:0-13801 GCA_944474145.2 Dicrocoelium dendriticum | reverse complement strand
CAAAAAACCACCCCCAGCCTGGTCACAAAATAAAAACACTACATTTTGAGACTAGGCAAGCTATAAACTTCCAAGTGATAGTAGTCATTAATATTTGCGTGTAGAATACTGGATTAAGATATAACAAAATAATGCACTAAAGGAAATAAAATTTAAACCATAATCCAACGTAAATAATGTTTTGACCGGAGTATTTATTTTGCTGAATTTTTCGTAGCCTTCCATTATTAATATAAGCATATCTGACCCTGCAATTTGATTAGTAAATAAACTATGGTAGTAACTACATACTTCCCACACTAGCATTACTGGGGTAAACAACCGGAATATTCACAAAAGTGCCGTCTATGGATTCACACATTCTTGTAAAAATTATTATGGACAGAATGAAATAATTATTAGATATCACTTCATTTCCCTTATATTCTATGAATTGAAGATAAATGCCAACGACAGCTGTTTGCTTGTTCATATGGGTGTTGAATCTAGGGCGTTCAGAAGCCTTGCATAGTAACTTTTCCCCATAGACCATTTAGAAAACACGAGAGCTTGACAATGTTTGTAGAACGTTTTCACGATATACAAAATTATATGTGGATCATGTTTATGTTCCAATTGCATCTCCTCTTGCTGCTAACTATTTTTTGCTCGGGTCCATTTTTGATGCGTTGAGCAAATATTCGCTCAGCGCCAATCTTATAATTTGGTCTGTGTTTGCAACATGCGTAAATTTCTTTCAGCTTCACTGTGCAACTGCACTCGGGAAAGTCAAGCGACAAGTGTGTGTGATCATTGCCAAATGATGAGAGAGAGTAAACCAACACAGGATGATAGATTTATATGCATTACAATTTACAAAGATAAATCCAACTACATATTTATCAGTAATTTATTTACTACACTGAGCGCTTGGAGGCAGATGTGTTTATTTAACTTTTGCATACAATCAGCAGAGATTAATTTTGTATTTTCTAACAGTTGCTCAAATATTGAAAATCTTTCCGGAATATAGGGTGCTTTTGTAAATGGGCGTTCACTGCATTTGAACTAAGTTGGTCAAGTCAGTGAGACCACTGAATGTATCTTTCATCAATACAAGAATAAACTCTTTTATACAAATTCACATGTAGTTTCAGAGACAGTTGCATCGGACGAACTAACCTAACTTCAAGTGTCAAGAACAAGGAAAATATCCCACAGCAACTAGCCAGAAGGAGGGATCCGCGAAGGCAAAACAAAGATAAATCGATCTATCTACAATTTGAAGGCATTGCACAGCACCGGCTACTGAGTAAATTCCTTAGATTCATTCCATATCCCAGTTCATCTGCTACTGGAAGTCACTCTCACTGCTTTGCATGCAGCCATATATTAATTTGGTTCTGAAAGTTCCTGTGGTAGCTCGAGAAGCGCCGTTTGACCAACAATTGGCAAGCTATCAATCTCTAGAACAATTATTTTAAAGCTGACATTTATGCATCATTGTGACTATTTTGCACCTAATGACTGAATCATCAGTTAAAATCTTCAGATGTTCCTTTGTAGCTGACCTTATCTACTTTTGCAATCTGCACTAATCACGGGTTCATGTATGTTGCTATTTGCCAAATTATATTTATTAAAGACTGGCATTGCGAGATGGTACCATTTCGTATTATATGTTCACTCGCAAACTAACAACAGATAGATGAATCACGTGACAGAAAATCGAAGATTTGATGTGACTTTTATCTATACAGCACGTTTGATGTACGAGGCCGCCATGTAACCGTTTGGAATATCAACGAGCTTAACCTTGAGCCAGTTGTGCTGTTCCTTAGTCGTCGGGGTCAATTTAGATAGTTCGTGCAGTAAGTTTTCAAACTGAGTCTCAACGTGTATTCGGTCGACATTCTTTGGCGGAATCTTAAAATTCACGCCAATGACAATTCTTCCATATGTTTTCCGTTCAGGGATACGGAAGACAGGTTGTGTAAATGCTTCTGTAGTATGTCGGAAAAGAGGGGTTCTTCATTTGTATTTTCAAGCGATCTACGCAGGGTATTGTCCAGTATCCTCCTCGTTCTCTCAATAACGGTTTTGCAAAAGTTCGTGAATTTGATGCGAGTTTGTTGCAAATTCACGAACGTTTGCAAAACCGTTATTGACAGAACGAGGAGGATACTGGCAAGACCCTGCGTAGATCGCTTGAAAACACAAATGAAGAACCCGTCTTTTCCGGCAACCTACAGAAGCATGTACACATCCTATCTTCAGTATCCTTGAACAGAAAACAAATGGAAGATTTGTTATTGGGCGTGAATTTTAAGATTCCGCCAAAGAATGTCGACCGAATACACGTTGAGACTCAGTTTGAAAACCTACTGCACCAACTATGTAAATTGACCCCGACGACTAAGGAACAGCACAACTGGCTCAAGTTTAGCTCGTTGATATTCCAAACGGCTACATGGCGGCCTTGATAAACCAAAAGTGCTGTATAGATAAAAGTCACATCAAAGCCTTACGTGATATGAAGGCAAGATATATATTGGTGCTAAAACCTGACAAAGGCACAGGGGTTATCATTATGAATAAGCTTGACTACAAAAACAACATGTATGAGATTTTAGGAGATGAACCAAACTTTCAAGAAGACCAAAGCGAAACCAGTGTAACACAAATTGAAATGAGGGTGACTAATCAACTAAAATTGTTGACGCAACATGGAATGCTAACAGAAGCGATGTACAACTCTCTCAAGCCAAGAAGGACACGCATCCCACAAATGTATGGCTTACCGAAGATCCACAAGGCCAACACACCTATAAGACCTGTACTATCCATGTGTAATTCATCATACCACAAGTTGGCACGTTGGCTAGTTGATCTGCTTAGACCGGTGAGACGAATGATGACAAAGTACACAGTGAAGGATACCTTCGACCTGATTGACTGTGTGCAAAACATGAATATCGCTGACAAGGTAATGTGTTCAATGGACGTACAGTATTTGTTCACTAACATCCCATTAAGAGAAAATGTGGATTTCTTATGTGAGTTTTTAATGAGTAATAAAGTAGTGTTACCGATTCCCGTGGAATATCTTAGGGATTTGTTGCTACTATGCTCTGAAAATGTGCATTTCTTATTTGAAGACAAGCCGTATCGACAGGTGGATGGTGTAGCTATGGGAAGTCCGCTAGGTCCGGTATTGGCTGACATCTTCATGACGATGGTTGAAATGAGATGTGAGCAGCACATCAATCAAATGTGTTAATACAAGCGATACGTAGATGACACATTAGTGATCGCCCCAAGTGGAAACGCTGTTCTATCTTTCCTCAACGTGCTTGAAAACACACATCCAAGCGCCCCTTTTAACTGCGAACTGGAGGATAACAATTGCCTTCCGTTTTTTGATGTGTTGTTGACCAGACAAGAAGATGGCTCCATTAAGCGTTCCGTACACAGGAAAGCTACATAAACAGGATTGTATGAACACTTCAAAAGCTTCGCCCCTATACAATACAAGCGGTGCTTAGTCAAGAAGCTGTTTAATCGAGCCCGCAGAATATGCACTGACGACTGTTTGGAATCGGAATTTCTGTTTATCACACTGACGCTACGAGCCAACGGATATCCAGAAGCGTTTATTCGATTCCACGGTCAACCGAAGGAAAACAGGCCGACGGTACATACTGTGCCCAAATTGTCTGCTACCTTTAATTACCTTTCAAAGGTGATATCGTGGCCGCCCAACTTGAAAGTCCTGTGCATGCAGCGATTCGGCTGGCATTCAACGCAGCCAAATTCTGCCACATTTGGGAGACCAGAAAGTTACCTATGCCTCCAGTGAAGCCTACTCAACCGATCTCCGCCACAACTCATTGCATTTACCAATTCGTTTGTAACTGCGGTAGTAGTTACATTAGCAGAAAAGATCGATCGTTGGGTAAGCGCATTGGAGAGCATATCCCAAAATGGATTGCCAAACTGTCGACACAAGAAGCAATCGAACGAGAAAAGGTATCTAAGATGCCGGCCTCATCGATCGTCAAACACCTACTGGAATCAGGCCATCAGGTTGACCCCAGGTCAACATTTACAGTTATCTATGGTAATGACAACCCCAAAGTGTTGAGGTTTGCCGAAGCCGTGGCACTTAACCGGCATCGCCCTATCCTATGCGTGCAAAAACAATTAACAGTCTCCCTGAAGCTTCATTGGGGCTCATGACCCTAAGATTAGGATGCTCATCTGTCATTGTTGTGTCTACGTAATTTTTCCCTTGTGACCAGTTTCAAATCTTCGATTTTTTCTGTCACGTGATTCATCTATCTGTTGTTAGTTTGCGAGTGAACAGAAAACACGAAATGGTACCATCTCGCAATACCGGTCTTCTTATTGTCTTATTTATAATGATAAAGGGAATTTAATGCTTTAAATTTATATTTAGTTAGTTGTGGATCATGATTACTTCCAGTTTAATTAAATTACATTTTACGTATATGGTAGGTCCCTTTTCCACTTCCTCAAACATTCATTTTTTTATAACTGCACATTTCATCTACCTCACGTGGCAAAGCCCTACCACACACCACGTGATCCACGCCGACGTCGGAAGAGTAGTATCACATCCGTCCATTACCACGCCATCATCGAAGCACATTACTATCATGGGCATCCGCTGCTACACCCAGACCGCATCAAGATACACGACACCATCGGGCGGCTGGACAAGGACACACATGCTTCCAGTCACCAACTCAAGCCTCGACGTAGAGGCCGTCGTAATCCCAGCGCAAGCTCACTTGGACTCACAGCTATCATCTAAGCTCATGCGAATAAGTGTCTCTATTGTATATGTTAACTACCAGTACAATATTTGTATATTTATTAGTGCCTATCCTTCTGATTTTGTAATTACTCACGATTTAAGCCGGCACTGCTTTTCATCTATTTTAGCAGCGTAATTTATACATGCACTGCCGGTCTCACATTCCTACTTGTAGTAACCGTGTGAAAAAGTACCAGACACGTTGATTTCCGACTTCGTCTTGGTATTTGGTAAATAGCCAAATAATAACGGGACTAAAGTTCAAACAAATTGTGTTTGTTAGGTTTCTCTTGCCTAGGAAACGCATGAAGAATAAGGTGGCCGAGACAAAGGCTGTTTTTTAGTTGACACTAAACTTTGCTAGCGCCTGCGTTTGTTTCGTGATACCACATTTATATCCCAGTTCGCCTAATTTGTCCACACATAGTAAAAGGCTGGTTTTTAACCGTACCACGCATTTCATAACAACTAGGAAATGTAATGCACTTAACCC
Organism: Dicrocoelium dendriticum; assembly: GCA_944474145.2. Classification (NCBI taxonomy): domain Eukaryota; kingdom Metazoa; phylum Platyhelminthes; class Trematoda; order Plagiorchiida; family Dicrocoeliidae; genus Dicrocoelium; species Dicrocoelium dendriticum. The sequence continues at coordinate 8,489 of CALYDF020006028.1, read as the reverse complement.
GACCTTTGTTACACAGAAGTGGTAGCGGGAGTTTAATGGTATAGACCAATTCCGACTCTCGATTTTCACCGACTGCCGAAGCGAAGATATCCTATGGATTTTAATGTCGCCAACAGCCACTGCTCGAGAAAAAATGCTAAAACCGTATTAGTTTTAGTTAATAGACCACCTACAAAATACAAAACAGTCCGATTAAACTGAGACAAACTTCATAATTGAGACCAGATAATCCGCTGTTGCCTTCGTATCTCTTCCTTGGGGCTGCTCTAAGAGATAAATGTCCCGTTTTAATCATGGGCACCAAGCCTGGACGGCGTATTCGACGTGGGGAGAGATATAAGAGTTGACAAGCAGAGGTACCAAACGTCGTTCAAAAACATTCGGAATCGGTTAATTCACTTAAAGCAAACTTTACGAGAAAAGCCTCATTAATGTCAACTGAGGAAAATTAACAATGCATTTCTACCGGATGTTGGGATGTATTTTCGTAAAATTTTAATGGAAAATCCAGTTGATGGTTTAATTGTCAACGTAATTAAGTGATAGTTTTCCTGCAGTTGAACCGTACTCCAAAGTGTTTCCATACCTTGAATACACAAAAATAATATATCCAAATAATTTCCAGGGAGCTGAAAAAGAGTAGTGTCAAGTAACAACTTTGTGACTGCGGAGTGCGTCACGCCATAGACCTTTAAATATGACTAATTTTGGTGCAGAAACAATCGTTTCGAGGAGAGTGATCCATGGTAAGTACACGTAAATATAAATAAATTTCTGTAGCATTTCAGTTGACTTTAGTTTTCAGGTAAAATCAAGGAGTGACGTCTAAGTTTGGTACTGCTGTTGAGTTGCACCCAAAGGCAACACACAAAAATAAGTTTGGGTTAAATGAAGCATGCCTTTGATCGGCGACATTGCCCGCTAAATAGTTTCAAACCTTAAAGCCACGCTCGGTTAGAAACGTTTCCTATTCCATTGACGCATTGGGAGATCCGACGTTGATTTTGGTCCATTGCACGGAAATCTTGTTTCAGCCGTGCGTAGCAGACTAGATTTGGAAATCCCACATGTGGGCGAACATACCATTAATCATCTGGCTGGAAATGGAGGTGTCTGTTTTCCGAAAGCCCGTCATATCAAGTCGACGTTTTGGTTACGTTTTCGAAGCATATTCGCATTGCTCGGAACAGTACTTGTGTTAAGCTTGTAGGAGTAGGATCTTGTTGTCGTATTGTTAATAACTTTGCAAATGTTTTCAATGAGCTGTAGCAAAATTGGCGTTGAATATGGATGTACCACATATATGCCACACGAAATACTTTCAGATCCGCATCCGCTTGAATCCGGTGCCATAACTATAATTCGTCGGCAAACAACAGGAATATGTATTGATTACCTGTGCTAGGTCGCCAATATATAATTAAACAATTGCGGTCTCATGACTGCTCCCTGCGTCACATGCGACTGAGCTATTATCAAATCGGAGGAGGAACTCCGGACTCTGAAAATTATTTTAAGATTTTAGAAAAAATTGGCAATCAAGATGAAGAGAGCGTCACTGATCCACCGAAAGGGTAGCAAGTAGACGGACATCTGACTATCTAGATTATCGGTTACGTTAAATTTCCATGTTAATCACGTCAACCTCATATGCAGCTTTAGCTGACTAAGTTCCACTGCACCGTGTTTTTATTAAATTCATTGTGCAGCATCATTGTTGATGGGTGTCGTGTTGCTCAAGTACACTAACTTTATATTTTCAGCTAAGACACCAACCTTTAGCAGGCGAGAATTTCATTAACTTGAACAGTACAAGGATAGGTGTTACCAACTACTAGGTTAACGTTCGTTTATACTTACTTGGTGTGCATAATAACTATTAATCCAAGCTTCTACACCACAGGAATCTTGTTATTGTCCAAGCTGTGCCAAAAGAAGTAGGCCAGATTATTTGGTAATTTTATTGCAACGATTTCACAGCATCTGGGTGAGGTGCGTGGACACCCGAGGAGCTGTTGTTGCTCAGAGATAGCGCCTTTCGCAATAGAGCTTTTGCATAAAACGTGTAATGGTGGAGTCCAGCAGGCGAAAACGAAACTTGGAGGATTGCCTGGTGGTAAAATACTCTTAATTGTAGGAACATATTGGGTCCTCAACGCGTTCGCTTCTCGCATTGCAGTTCCAATTGGACCATCAGTCTTGCAGAGTGGAGGAATTCATTGTTTCGCCTACTTCAATCAATTAAAGCGCCTGTACAGCCGCTTATGTTTAGCGTTAAAGTTTACTCATTTGATGTTAATATACGACATCGTCCTCTCTGAGTACTTGCTTGCATTGGGTATGATTTGATGCGTAATTTTCCCAGTTACATCTAGTTGGTGATCAGCTGTGCTTTCATAGGATGCCATGCGTACAGCCTTCTCAATATCTGCAACCAGTAGTTTGAATTTCCTCAATATTTTGACGCAAGCGACTATCGGATGGCATTCAGCTTGAAACGACAAGGTGGCAAAATTGACGGGCTGGGCCCAACATTCTTAACTTGAATGGTACGCATCATCAAATGTTTCGAGTGACGATATTCTGCATGATTACTCGGACTCAAAGGGCAGTCTGGAGGCAACACAACAATAATACATTTCTCGTTGGTGAACACAAGATCCGGCAAAGTTGGTCTATTACTTGTTCTGAAACAAGTAGGCAAACGACGAGTTTTATATCAGGGCAATGATTTTAAACTACTGCGGATCGGCTTTGAACTGTTTTCCGAACTTAGCACGGTTTCTAAGAAATGTATGCTAAAATCCTTTATGATGTGTTTGGAGGCGGTACACGGAAGCTACAAGGCTGGTGTCACCGCCAGGTAATTGCAAGCAGCAGCCTAGCAAATTGACGGAATAGCTGTATGCAATTTTCACGGTCCTGCAATTTAGGTCGATTGGATAACATAGGATTACCGCACCTCATTTCATAAGCTTGCCTATTCGTTTAACTGACATGACCAGCAGTGCGACTTTAGCGTACCTTACTCTACTGTGCAACCATGTTTCGGTAAGACTGATGATATCTCACCGATTCGAAATTTATAGGCCGGTTAATTGGAAAGGTTTTCGTCAAGTGTATAATGGTAGGATAGTTTCTCGGTCTGCAGGAGCCAACAGAGTGCCGAACGACGGAATATCGGCAGTGTGTGAAATCAGCAGGCTTAGGGGCTTGCCTCAGCATCGTATGTAAATTGATATGGTCCAACGTGATGTATGAAGAATTTCGCTTTCAGTTCGAATGAGATCTCCCCGAATCCGTCGATATTCTAAGGAAAACACAATAATCAAACGTAAAAAGATTTCGTAACTTACACCGGATAGCTACGCAATTCTTTGTTGCTCTGCATTGGAGTTTCTCCAATAGGTAAAAGTTTCTATTTAACCATGGACACCATATCTGAATAACGTAATCTACGTGAGGACGAGCATACGAGTTAACCAGCATTAACACTTGCCGTTGCTCAAAGATGCTGAGAGCGAACCTTTACTGCATCCAGTTCACGTTCGCCACAATTGCTATATATTGTTCTAAGAAACTTACTTTGTAAACCCTGCCTAGTGTTGACCTAAATAAATTAGTTGCGGTCACGCTGGTGTCATCCGGCGCCAGCAATGCTGCGTAGGTAGCGTCTTTCAAAAAATGTAAGGCGCCGCAAATCCTCAAATTCAAGTGTCACTATCACAAATTAGGACGGTCCTCAATGTGTCCTGGTTTACACGGCCGTTTGGACCGAAAGAGACCCTTTCTGAAGCTGTAAATGTACTATATTCAGGAAAGCAGATTTGCTTCGCCATAAGTGAAATCATTTCAGCGGCTATGCGCCAATCGTTGCTGATGCAACTGCAAATATAAGCGATTTGCTCAACTACGTCTAGTTCCTCACTAGCAAGAGTCAAACGGTTTCAATTGGCTGGACTTTCTTCACCTCAGCTTGCATTCTTATGTTACGAAACACATATAAATTATACGATCACACTTAAGAGGCTAGTTAGGGTCAATTGCGCCACTTCAACCTCCTTACACAGCAAGAAAATAGTTATCCGCGTATTCAACATCACCTGGTTTTTCGCCAGCTAGCAGCACAACCCATGTAATGTGCGATTCCGCATTGGGCATTACATGATTGAGACTTGGACGAAATTGAACAAAAAGGTGGAAATTTGTCAAACTTGGCAAACACCAATTTTCTTGAAGACAGTTACTTGCTCACTGTATTGTATGACATAACCTGTCGTGTTTGAGCAAAGGACAAGTAACAAATTTATATTTAATGGGAACACATTTCTACTCAATATATCTAACTTAATACTTTTATGGACATAATACAGTGCACACTGGAAATCGAGGAACACAACAATTGACCGGACTGTGTTATACGTGGTACTGCTCTGGCACCTGTAGCAAAGTGAACAAAAGGTCTATACTTAGTGCCCAGAACAGAAGTCGGCGGCTCTCCTCTGAAGCTGGATTCCAGGTCCGCAGTGAGGCGACAGACGAGAATTGAGGCCAGTAATTTTAGCGTCTCCGGCTTTATGCAAAGATATCTTTTGATAGTACAGTTAGCCCGACTGTCATCCTTGTAATTTGATTTTATGATAGATTAAATATATTCAGGTTTGATGATCTCACCCCTTACAGAAATGCTTAAAGAGAGACTTCAGTGCTATGAAGAGGAACTTACAACCATTGTGAAATATTGAAGGTTGCATAAATTTGTTTCAGCAATTCGAAACCTTTGAGGGTTGCCATTAGATTTTGGATCTCAACCTCACATGGAGCTTCTAAACCTGCATTTTCAACCTATGTTAATCCGAGGTCCTTTATGGAAGCTTTCCATTTTTCATGCCCTCGCTCTTTGTCATTAAACTTTAAGGGATTAACGAAGGCTTCTCTGAAGTAAATCTGTGAGTTCCTGTCATCAACTTAGTATCATTTTTATGATGTATACACATTATAATTTGTTATAAATAGGGCCTTATTTGTTACTTAATTTCTGTAATGTATCAACCAAGAGATAAATTTATTCCTGCAACAAAAAACCACTTACCTGTATTAGAACATTGTATCGCCATTACGTAAATTGTACTTACTGCTTTATGGTATTTAAATGCCAGTAATTGATGAAGTAGAGTCATTGTGTATCCTAGGTATTTTTTCGTAAAATTACTGACATCCCGGAATCTGATGTCCTTGCTTAATTAGTGTACATACGTGACCGAGGGTGTTGGAAACCTATTGATATTAAGTCCAAACTGCCTTCAATTTGGCTACATAAAACACACTACTGATGCTAAGTTCCAATTATTATTTGAGTGGAAAATCAAGCACATATTTCTGCTATTTCTTAACCTCGAGATATATGGTAGGTGCGTCATTCCCTATGTAAATCCATTTTTATACTGCAAGAATTTTGATAATGATAATGTGTTATTTTAAAGTTTTTACATATGATAATCCTTTATTTAAACTCAAATTTTTTAGGTCTGCACATCAAATGGATCTAAAATCCCACTTGGGATTTTTATGTCAATCAGATGAATCATCCTGTCCATTTTGTTTGCGGTGGTTTTAAATGACTGGTTAAACCAGCGTGCCTGCATTAATTAGCTCTTAGGTGAATGCAACAAGAAAGTAGAGCTGTCAAATGTTTCGATATTCGAATATTTGAGCGTAAACGTTTAACTGTTTAAGAAGGGATGAATACTAGTCTACTTGCGATTACTCATATTAACCTTAACGGTTTTATGTAATATTTTGTTTCATCAACAATGTAAACAAGATAAAACGCATCCGACTTAGCGCTTATGAGTTAGGTTGCGCTGATTCATCAGTCTCATAATTTGGAGTCATTTGAGGCCACATATTCAATGGTTCATCCCATCTCTCATTGCTTTAATTAATGGTCACTTAGGTTTCTATCATTAAGATATATGTATTGCTCTCTTTTACCCTACCCCAAGAGGTTGCAAACGTGATGCAAGCTCCTATAGTGTCCAACTATTGTGACATAGATTGGGATGTACGCGCTGTGTCAAAAAGTTTGAATGACGGGTTTCAAGAAAGATAAACTTCCAAGCAATTGGTTTTTAATCAAGGCAATCCCCAGGAACATAAGGCACTTTCAATCTCAGGTTCTTACGCTATATATCTATTATTCCTGTATTATAATAATTGTCGTTCACGTCCTCAGAACCGGTCCTCTTGATGATCTCGTTAAGTTTGTGTAAAAGTAAAGTTGGTCTTCAAGTTATGTATGGTGGCTGTTCCTAAATAGCAACATTCTATTTAACAGGAACTGCTTGGCGTGCGATATATTATGGACAAGTGCGTTGTTGTGGTAGTTCATCCACGAGTAATCTTGTCAAAACATTCGAAGTGACCGAACAGAGTAATTACTGGAGCAACTCTTTGTAGACATATTGGTTAAACGTTTGTTTCTGTGAGGAATCGCCACAAATCGGAGAATGCGGTCGAGAGTATTTTAATTTTGAAGTGCGAATGTTGTGCTTTTGCCGGCATTGACAGTTTCAGACTCGTCCGCTGAAGGCTTCGGTATTTAAAAGAGGAATCTCGGCTTTAATCTAAGGCTTAAAATACATATTTTGTGATAGCGGTCCTGGAACTTTCGTAGCACGCTAAAACTTAACTGTGCCAAAGTTGCGGTTCATTTTAAAAATTGCCCAACCTCACTGTCTTGTGTAACATTGACCAACGTCAACGATTTAGAAAAACCATTTCCTATGTATCTAGGATTGTTGAGCAAATGAGACTTGTGAATTGTGCTTACAGCAATTTATTTTATCCCAAAAGAGAACTAAGAGAAAAGCATTTATTTCCCATTTAATGGTAACAATCTCTTGGGCATAATCACATGTCATTACCAAAAGTCTACCTTGTGGTAGCAAAGAGAATTGCATATCTGTAATTTTCCATCGAAATATGAGCAAAATCGTTCAGGAAACCACCTAGGGGCTATCAACCTATTGATCGCCTTTTACTTTTTTGCATGAAATATTAAAAATAATGTGGAACTGTCAATAATTTGGGACCCACAGTAGAGATGCATCATTATCAGTGCGTAATTGTTCACGGAACATTAACCGGCGAAACGTAGATCCAACAGTCTTTGGATTTTTGCGCCGAGTTTGCAATTCGCTATGCTCCGGCAAGCTCTTCCAAACATTAACCACTCGCTGTAAAATTAGGCAAGATGCGGAACGAGCTTCAAATCTAAAATTCCAAATGTATACTGGTGTACGCATGTTAAGCAAGGTATTCGCAAGTTTAGCCGGATTATTTCTCAGCAGTTGCTATAAATTGCTTCATATGTGATAAGAAAACTAATTTATTGTTGTCTGACGCTCGGTAGCCGAGATTCTAGCGGGCTTATGCGGACTGTCGTTTTGTCACTCGGGCTGCTTACGGTGTATCTTATTGGTTTAATCTGTGATATTTCATTACAGCTTCACAGATTTTGGAAGATTCTCAGTACGTATGGCCCATGTATCCTACAACCGAGCAGAAGCACAAAACGGTGGGTTCAGCTTGCTTTTCCAGTTGAAATTCTGCCCAATCATCTCTGCCCCGTTTATGATTTTACCCGTGAAACGCTCTTTTAAATCACGTCACCCCTTCCACTTTACTACCATTCGACTTTTATTGATGCGCTGCGTCTCCTTTACTCACTTGGAGAAAACACATATAAGACAGAATTTGCAAGACCTTCTTTGCAAATGTTCTCCTTAGTTGCATACACAATACAGTTAGGGAAGAAGACAACGTTTACACTTGGAATGAATATGCATTGTTAGACTAAAGTTGGGCAACGCTAACCATAGCAATCTGAAACACTGACTTATTTGCTTTTGCGCGCTCAATACCGGCTGGTTTCCCGTTACTAGTCTCGCCTTAAGGACTAACCGCCTCTTCAAGTTGCGTCTGATCAACATCAATTTGAATGCTTTCGACAGAACAATGTAATTTACATTTGTCTCTATGTGCTCGGTGATAGAGGCGGTGGGGGTTCGTTTCTCCATCAGATCCCTTCCTCTATATTTTTCGTGGATTGCCCCAGCTAAATTTTGAGCCATCCATCGTTTGGTCTTGTATTTATAGATGTCACAGCTGCTGCAAGTAAAATAATACACAACATGAGAGGTCAAATGAAAATTTAGGGAAAAATAACATGTAGCTCTCATGTAATATTAGCCGCACAAACTAAATGAGGACATTGTGTGAAACGGGCGGCATAGACTTTATGCGCCATATTGTCGCGGAAAGGCTACTTGCTGGCTAACAGAGTGGGATGTTAACCAGTGTTTGTCCTAAAAAAAGCTTTGGCTACAGATGTTTGGTATTTTTTTAGAAGGTAATTTAGATTAGTTAGACAGGATAAAATATATTGTCAGTGGAGCATTTGTGGAGCTGTTGTCAAGGGCATTCAA
>CALYDF020006027.1:0-12500 GCA_944474145.2 Dicrocoelium dendriticum | reverse complement strand
TGATGATGATGATGATGATGATGATGATGATGATGATGATGATGATGATGATGATGATGATGATGATGATGATGATGATGATGATGATGATGATGATGATGATGATGATGATGATGATGATGATGATGATGATGATGATGATGATGATGATGATGATGATGATGATGATGATGATGATGATGATGATGATGATGATGATGATGATGATGATGATGATGATGATGATGATGATGATGATGATGATGATGATGATGATGATGATGATGATGATGATGATGATGATGATGATGATGATGATGATGATGATGATGATGATGATGATGATGATGATGATGATGATGATGATGATGATGATGATGATGATGATGATGATGATGATGATGATGATGATGATGATGATGATGATGATGATGATGATGATGATGATGATGATGATGATGATGATGATGATGATGATGATGATGATGATGATGATGATGATGATGATGATGATGATGATGATGATGATGATGATGATGATGATGATGATGATGATGATGATGATGATGATGATGATGATGATGATGATGATGATGATGATGATGATGATGATGATGATGATGATGATGATGATGATGATGATGATGATGATGATGATGATGATGATGATGATGATGATGATGATGATGATGATGATGATGATGATGATGATGATGATGATGATGATGATGATGATGATGATGATGATGATGATGATGATGATGATGATGATGATGATGATGATGATGATGATGATGATGATGATGATGATGATGATGATGATGATGATGATGATGATGATGATGATGATGATGATGATGATGATGATGATGATGATGATGATGATGATGATGATGATGATGATGATGATGATGATACGATTTCGAGATCCAAACCAGTCGATAGTTTTCATTGGCCAAGTGGATGCACTGTCACGACTAACTGATGCCCGTCATCATGCACATGGGGACGTAAGCATTGCCTCGGTCGAGATTGAACCTGACGTCAACTTTCGGGTAACTGATGCATTGCACGGTCTACCAGTTAACACAGAAGCTGTACGAACCGAAACACTTCGGGAGCCAATAATCAAGGTTACACAGTTTCACAAACAAGTTGGCCACCTTCATGTCCAGCTGTCGAGTTGCTGAAGTACTTTCAGAGGAGAAACACGCTCTATGGTAAACGACTGCATTCTATTTTCGGAAAGACTGGTCATCCCTAAGGCCCTTATCCGGCTGTACCCTGCCGGACGTCCTGGAATCAACTGGATAAAGGCACTTGCCCGCAGTTATGTATACTGGCCCTTCATGGACAAACAGCTAGAAGGAAAAGCTAAACGCTGCCAAAACGATGCCAATGTCTTGCATGCGCAACAAAAATCAAGCCTCTACTCATGGCCAAAAGTTACTAAGCCATGGTGCCGCATCTATGTCGACTTTGTAGGACCGATCAACGGTAGTTACTTAAGCAGCATAGAAAACGGATAACCAGGATAGATGTAATGCGCAGGACGACGAAGGCAAATGGGCCGGTAATTTAACGTGCTGGAATAAGAGGGGAACACACAGTCAGTCACACAGGGCACAACAGAGGGTTCGACGAGGGAACACGGATGCAGCGAAGAACACGGAGCGAAGGTAGGAAAAGGTGTATTCAACACAAGAGCCACAGTTACAGTGCAATGCATTTAAACACAGAGTTCAGGAAAGAAAACAGTAGGTACACAAGTGGTTAAAAGTTCACCAGTCTTGGTCTTCAAGTTTATTAATGTTGGGGTTTCTCGAAAAGGAATCTGAAAAACAAAGAGAGAAAGGAAAAGATAGCGGACATTGGATAAGTTGATGCGGAGGCACTACACTACTCCCCCCTTATTGTTAGGTGTTGTCCTCAACACCTGCAGGTAACTGTTGTACTGGATCGGTTGTCTCAGCCCTTATCTCCACGGCCTCTGGTACGGTTAATGCAAGATTGCGAGTGTGCTCCGGGCCAGTGTAACTCAGGGTAGCAGGTTTCAGTCGATTAAAGTGGACCACAATAGAAGGACGAGAATCGCAGGCACTGTCCGTGATGCGGCAGGTGCAGTCGTCATACACCTCATTAATAACGTATGGTCCAGCCCATTCCTTATGTAGCTTTGATGAATGGCCGGGTGATGGTACGGGTGAGTGTAAATAAACCAGTTGTCCGGGCTGCACGGGTGTACCCTCTACCTTGCGGTCGTAATAGCCCTTCTGGTGCCTCTGAGCATTATCCAAGCAGTTTCGTGTCAAGTGATGTGCGCGGTGTAACTCATTTCTCGATTTCGTGACGTAATCCGTGGCTAACAATGGGTTAACCGCCAAGCGAGGTAACGTTAAGTCGAGAGGAAGCCGTATCTCTCTCCCAGTAAGCATTAAATGGGGAGATTGGGTAGTCGAGGCGTGTACGGTGGAGCGGTAAGCTAGCAGGCAATGTGGGAGAGCGAGATCCCAGTCGTGCGCATGGTGTCCGTCGATGAAAGCCTTAAGCAGTGCTTTAAGAGATCTGTTAACGCGTTCCATTGTGCCGTTTCCCTGTGGATGATATGCAGTTGGACGTGTTTTACGAATGCCCAGCAACTGACACAACTCTGACACGACTATACTCTCGAAGTTCGAACCTCGATCCGAATGTATCTGCTCTGGGGCCCTCCAACGTGCGATCCATTGTTCAAAAACAGTCCGCGCAACAGTAACCGCATCAGTACGTGCTAACGGGGTGGCCTCACACCACTTGGTAAAATGATCGACGAGGACCAAATTAAGCGGTTTCCTCGAGTCGTCATAGGTAAGGGTCCCATGATCTCAACCGCTACCGTTTGATTTGGATACCCCGTCACAATTGGTTGTAGAGGTGCACAGTTGGGTCTCCGGGGTGGTTTCGCACGAAGGCAGTCGTGACATTTATTGCAAAAGTTTACAATATCTCTGCGTTGGCAAGGCCACCAGAACCGCTGTTCGACGGCTTCTTCCATTTTCTTTTGCCCAGTGTGCCCTAGCTCTGCATGAAGCTGTTGCAACACAGAGTCCACTTTGGGCAGAGGAACCACGATGCGCTTCGGGTAATTTGGCCCATATTGATAGTAGAGAATTTCGTCATGGATAGTGAGGCGTGCCCAAGCAGACCACACACAATGGGCCTCCCAGCTCAAACCTGTCATCTCTGATTTCGGTGGTTTAATTCCTTCAGTTATCAACCTTCCATAAATGAACTTAAGGTCCGGATCGTTCTTTTGAAGCTCGGACCACTCAGTAGAGTCCGAACTAACCAAGGAAATCACGTCGACATGATGTTGTGCACACGAGGGACAGCCCACTTGGTGATGACCTCTTCGCCGAGAGAGCGCGTCGGCATTAGTGTGTCGCTTACCAGGTCTGTGAACACATTCGTAGTCATACTCTTGTAACTGCTCCAGCCAGCGGGCAACCTGTCCCACTGGATCACGAAAGTTTTGCAACCACGTCAGAGAATGATGGTCTGTGCGGACGATGAAATGTCGATCCAGCAGGAAGTGTCGAAAGTGTTTTGTATATACTACCAAAGCCAGCATCTCCTTGCGCGTTGCACAATAATTGCGCTCGGGTTTACTCAAACATCTACTGCCGTACGCTATCACGTGCTCCAACCCATCCGCTCCTTTCTGGGATAGGACAGCCCCAATTCCTGTATCACTTGCATCCGTGTCGAGGATAAATGGACCAGCTGATGGGGACAGATCGGGAAACGCCAAAATCGGCGACGTTGTGAGCGATTGTCGTAGGGCATCGAACGCCTGTTCGCACTGGGGGGTCCAACGAAAAGGCCTCCCTTTCTCTGTAAGGCGGTGTAGCGGTCCCGCGATATCAGCAAAATTACGGACAAACCGTCGGTAGTATGAAGCCAGGCCAAGAAACTGACGCACCTCTTCCGTGGTTCTTGGAGTCGGCCAGTCTTTTATCGTCCTAATCTTTTCCGGATCACTTTGGATCCCCTCCGGAGTGATAATATGCCCAAGGAACGTTACTTCCTTTTTAGGAGTTGGCATTTTTGTGGTCGCAATTTAAGACCAGCGTCCGAAAGGCTACGTAAAACTTTATCGAGATTCGCCAAATGTTCCTCCAAGGAACGACCATGCACGATCACATCATCTAAGTACACTAAACAGTGGTGTGGGATCCAAGATCGCAACACAATACGCATTAACCGCTGGAATGTGGCGGGTGCATCTGACAATCCGAACGGCATGGTTTGGAACTCATACAGTCCCGTTGGTAGTATGAAAGCTGTTTTCTCTCTATCCTGTACATCGACCTCCACCTGCCAATATCCCGATGCAAGATCTAAAGTTGAAAACCATTGAGCACCACCGAGGATTTCCAAGGTGTCGTCGATCCGAGGCAATGGAAACGAGTCCCTGCGAGTCACTTCATTAAGTTTGCGATAATCTACACATAGGCGTAGCGTGCCTGTTTTCTTCTTAACCAGAACTATAGGTGAGGCCCATGGCGATTTCGACGGGGTAATGATTTTTGCATCCAACATCTCCTTTATCATACCCTCGAGCTCCTGTCGGTACTGGACAGGGACCCGACGGGCCCTCTGGGTGATCGGGGCCATTGACCCAGTGTCGATTTTGTGGCACAGGATATCGGTGCGTCCAAGTGGGGTTCCCGCCCAAGCAAAAGCGGAGGAGTTTTTCCGTACGACGTTACGCAACATATTAAGCGCAGTGGGAGAAATGGTGTCTTGGAACGGTAGTAGGAAAGCTTCTATCTGTGAATCTACGGAGGTGGGCACTTTGTTAGCGGCACACATATGGTCGTGTTGAGTATGGGCTGAGACGATTGGGAGGTGACATCTACCCAATCGTAGACGTTCGTTGGCCAAATCAATTGAACACCCTAGGTGATGTAAGAAATCGGCACCGACCACAGCATCCCAGGGTAGTTGGGAGGAAACAAACATAGGATGCGTCACTTTGCAATCCCCTATGAGAAGTTCAACTGGAGTGATACCGAGTGTTTTGAGTATGGTGCCATTTGCGGTTTTTAATTGGTGCAAATTGTTAGGTTTTAGGGAACTGTCACATAGTTCTGGTTTGATTAGGGAACATGTAGCACCAGTATCAATTAAAGCATACACTGAGTTAGAGCCAACTAACACGTTTACAAAAGGTTGCCTTGAACTTGGCGTAGGATAGATGCAAGGAACGAATTCAGACTTACCAAGACGTGATCGATCGTTCCGGCTTTGGGTGTGGGGGACAGTTGAGGGAGAAGCGATGTTTGCGTTATGGCCACACACTCCAGCTTTTGATCCAAATTTAGCGCAGTAATAGTATTCCTTCCGGGTGTTTGACATTCGTGGTCAACCTGGTGACAAACATGATCGGTTCGATGTCATCGGTGAACGACTCACCAAGTTATCATTGGACCGCCTAGATTGTCTTACTAATGCAGCTGCCTCATCACCATCATCATCATCATCATCATCATCAACAGCAGTACATCAGCCATTTGAACTGAAGCTTCGCTGCCATACAACCATGAAGACCTATGAAATAAAGAATAAGAAGAGGGAGAGAAGGGGGACTTACCTGAAAACCTTAATGCCCTAAGCAAACATTCAGGGTCAAGGCGCCTACACCTTGTGTAGACAACATACCATCACAAACGGCTGGCTATCGTGCAAAGATAAGGCGGCATCGGCGAGACAGCTTCCTTGCGGCTTTCACTGCCACGCGTCATAATCAGCCATTACCCCGCAGATAACCCAGCACCAAACACACTTTAAACAGACAATCCGATTAGGAGACGGCAGCAGACGCGCCACTGGTGTCGGTTGCGAGCCATGTCCTGTAAAGTCTCGAGCCAAGCACAAGGTGAGTCACGTGGACTCCAACCCGGAAGGCGAGACGGACCAACGGCACCCAGTTTGGTCGTCAGTGACTTCATTCCCGCTGCCAAGTCAACTTCTGTCCACCTCGAGCCTTGCGCCATCCGACACCTGGTAGACTGAACAAGGCCCTCCTGGGTAAGCGGTGACCAGGCATGCGTAGCACGTGCCCGAGCCGACGTAACTTATTCAGTGCTATCTGTTGTTCTAGGGAGCTAGCATGATCATCACCACCTAGTACTCGCCTACGCACATCATCGTTGCGGACACGCTGGTGCCATCCGACACCAGCAATGCTTCGCACACAACGATGATCAAAGACTTGAAGGCGCCTCAGATCTTCAGACCGAAGGGGCCAAGTCTCACTACCATACAGCAGAACGGCCCTCACTGTGGCCTTGTATACACGGCCTTTCAGAGGGAGGGAAACTCCCTTCTGTCGCCAAAGATGACGCAGGTTCAAGAAGGCAGCTCTGGCCATTGCAATGCGTGAGCTGACGTCAGTTTCTATGCGCCCATCATTGCTGATGCAGCTGCCAAGATAAGTGAATTGATCAACCACCTCGAGTTCCTCGTTAGCAAGCGCCAAGGGGTCATCGAGTGGCTGGTGGTCCTGCAGCAACACTTTGCACTTTGAAGGTGCGAAGTGCATGCCAAATAATGGGACCACTCTGGATAGGCTATTCAGGGTTGATTGTGCCGTCTCAACATTGTCGAAAAGCAAGACGATATCGTCCGCATAGTCTAGATCAACTAACCGTTCACCAGGCAGCACTTCAACACCTACATCGTGAAATTTCGCGAGGGAACACTCCATGATAGAATCCACGACGAAATTGAACAAAAACGGGGAAATCGGGCAACCCTGTCGAACGCCACTTGTAGTCGAAAAGCTATCCGATAGGGCACCATAGACCCTGACGCGGCCTCTAGTGTTCGAGTATAGAGCACGAAGGATGTTCACATATTTCGTGGTAACACCTTTCCGCGCGCTGTCCCTGATTGTCTCACTGACGCCTGGTTTCCTCGGACCAGTGGTGCGGATTAGCTGGAAGAGCTTCCGGTAATTGCCTACTGCTCCTGCCTCCTCCATTTCTTGAGCCCGACTGGTCCACCAGGCTTCCTTGTCAGCACGTAGGCTCCGCTTTAGTTCACGCCTAATAGCCCGTCTGGTCACATTGTGTTCAGAACCAGCCGGGAGGTGCCTTCTAGCTTCCAACAGATTCACAGACCTCTCGGATATCCAGTGACTGGTGCGATGACGACTGATAGTGCCACAAGCAGATGCTCCTGCGTCGTGCATAGTGGCCGAAATCCTATTCCACTGAGGTTCAGTATCATTGGAACAAGACAGCGAGAGTTCGCTATGCAGTGCTTCTTGATAGGCTTGCCTGACAGAGGGCTGGGACAATTTCTCCGTTGCCAATCGGAGGAGACGCTTTGTGCGCCTTCCGGTAAAGTTCATGGAGAAACGACAGCGCACCAAGGCATGGTCAGAGTCGACACAGGTACTCCAGTACGAGCGGCAATCCAGAATGGAACCGCGCCACCTGTACCTTATGCCTATGTGGTCAATTTGGGTCTATCGCTGGCCAGCTACAGGTGGACGCCAAGTGGCACTTCGGCGCCCACTGTGTCTAAAAGCAGTGCTAGTAAGAAACAACTGGTGCTCCGCACACAGTTGCAGCAGACGCTCGCCGTTGTCAGTCCGTTCGGCGTTAAGTCCATACTTACCACCCAGCTGAGCTTCTGAAGAGCTCAGACGCCCTACTTGTGCGTTCATATCCCCTGCAAGTACTATAATATCTGAACTAGTAGCACCGCGTAGCAGCGTGTTCAGTTCGTGATAGAAAGTGTCCTTGACTGCATTAGAACTGCAGTCCGTGGGAGCATAAGCAGAAATCACAAACAAACAGCGTTTTGTTTTACTTCGCGAATTCACCTTAGCTGATGTCGTCAAACGGGCTGCACATAAACGGCTGTTCACCGGAAACCAATCAGTCAACGATGACTCAGTCTTGGAGCTGAGAATGATACCTACACCAGCTTGACCCGTGAGTGCCGCATCGGCGTCTCTGGATGCGTGCAACCAATAACGAGAGGATAAGCCGGGTGCAGTCAATTCAATAACCCCGTTAGGGTCATTAATCCTAGTTTCGGACACACAACACACATCAACACCCAGTGTGTCCAAGGTGCGTGCGAGTGCAGCCTGCTGACCTGTTTGTCTTAGAGTGCGGACGTTGAATGTCGCCATGGAAACGGACAGCGTGGCCTTATAAGGAACTTTTGCCGATAGGCGTCCGATAGGTGCTGTGGGATGGTGGCTGCAGACGGTACTACTCCAGTAGCACTTCGGTTGCTGTCAATTAAGCTGGGAATTATAGAAGGAAGGTTAGTAATGGGGGCCGGGATGGGAGTAAAACAAAAAGGTGGAAAAGAAAGGAGGCGCCAGCAGTAGCATGCTTTCGCTTATCCGCCCTGCTGTATGCAGCAGACAAGGCGACCCTTGATAATCTGCGCGACGGCCGATGCAGGATGAAGTTTATGTTTGAAGAAAATGTCATGGTTGTATGTGGGCTGGGATACTGCCAGGGCGCCCAGACCTAGACAGGAGAACGATTAGGGTCCTCATCCAAAGCCTTTGGCTCAAAAGCCTGTCCGCAAGGCAGTGGGGTGGCAGTGATTTAGTTTTACAGAAATGGACGCCATCCCATTTCAAAACCCCAACCTGGAGGACCAGGAGACTGAGTTTGTCTGACCTCTCACCATTGACCAACCTGGTAGGAGTAGCTCTCAAGATGCTCGAAGGCATCACCCAGTACAGCTCAATGGGTCAATGAGGTACGCAAACCGTCGCACCACGTTAAGGTCCAGTCTCGTTGCTGCCTCGTATTTGTGGCCGATAGTGACGGCCTCCTCGACGGAATTGGGTGGTTCCCGGGCGTAGGCTTCGCAGGTTTCTTCATCAATAACCCCTTGAACTAAACGCTCATGGACAAAGGACTCACGGACGGTGACCGACAGGTTGCTGAAAGCACGTACGGCTAAACAGCGTAGATCAGTTACGTAGTTGTCCAAAGACTCTCCTACCATTTGGGACCTGGACCGAAACTGATGCTTTGCCCCAGGGTGAGAAACCCCGCCGCCGAACAAAGAACGCAGTTTTTCCCAAATGTCCTCGACTGAGGAACTGACTGAAAAACTTGATGACATTAAGACTTCTTGGACTCTGGGGTCCAAATGAGAAAGAATGTAAGGTCCGCGTTTAGACGGAGGGACAGCACTCAGATAAAGGTCCATTCTCCATTTCCAAGTTTCCAGGTCGGTACCAACAGTGAATCGTTCTGGAGGAGTGGGTGGAGGCTGGACACCAAAAGATTTCTCGTCTGGCCTTATTACAGAGGGTTCAAAAACATCATCGGAGTTAGATTTGGGCAGCATGATCCCACCTCTGACACCAAAATGTGTAATGCGCAGGACGACGAAGGCAAATGGACCGGTAATTTAACGTGCCGGAATAAGAGGGGAACACACAGTCAGTCACACAGGGCACAACAGAGGGTTCGACGAGGGAACACGGATGCAGCGAAGAACACGGAGCGAAGGTAGGAAAAGGTGTATTCAACACGAGAGCCACAGTTACAGTGCAATGCATTTAAACAGAGTTCAGGAAAGAAAACAGTAAATTCGAGTTCAAGCGGGACTGGAACGATAGGATTATCCCGTGAGTGTTCCTTCTTCGGCGGGGCGTTGAACCAGGAGTTAGCGAACTAAAACAACAAGCGGACCTAAAACAAAGACCGCATCACACCCTGTCCAACCAATTAATGCCCACGTATCCTGCCCTAGCAGTCCCTGCTGGGTCGGTTACGTGAAGTAAGAAAGAGAAAAAAGTAAACGCAGAAGGCAAAAGAGAAAGTGGTAAGAGCTAAGCAAGTGGAATACCAAGATATTTGAGTCAATAAAAAAGAACTGAAAAGTGAAGGTGAGTCAGCTAGGAAAAAGGAAAGGTTTGCTGTTGCCACCCAAGAGCATCGAGCTGGCGCGCAAAACCCTTAACTGTAGGTTCCCTAACCACATGATCTGGAAGCGAATTCCAGCGATCTATAACTCGGCGCGATAGACGAGTTTCCGTCCTAATCCTATCAGACCGTGGTTTATGCAGTTTCAGTGGGTGACCGCGGAGACTAGGTAACGTAGCGGGACTAAAAAGCCCTGACAAGTCCGGGCCAATCTTACCCGTCAAAATACGATAAGTGAGAATCAGGTCCCCTCTTATCCTTCGGTAGTGCATGGAGTACATACCCAAACTGAGCAAGCGTTCAGGATACGTCTGTCCCCGTAGACCCTGCACTAACCGAGTGCCCACTCGTAACACCCTCTCCAAGTCCATTTTGTCTCGGTTAAGACATGGTGGACAAGCCTGAATACAATATTCCAGGTGGGGTCGGACGAATGCCGAAAATAGCTTCACAAACAACTTGGCCGTTAAGATTCCGAAAGAGCGGCGGATAAACCACATCATACGAAACCCTCGACAAGCAGCCTTCTTCCAGTTGTCTCCAGAATGAAGTGCTGATGCGTGTACGACTCCTAAATCAACCTGCTGAGTGACAACAGGGAGTTCATCACCGCCGACGACATATCGGGTGGGAGGATTTGCAGCTCCGATTCGGAGAACAGAGCACTTCGCCCTATTTATGGGCATCAACCATAAGATAGACCATTCCCAGAGCCTATCCAAGGCACGCTGAATTGCCTCAGGACCCCCGGGATATCCACAATATTCCAGAGCTTAAGGTCGTCAGCAAACATTAATGATGACACCCCTAGCTCTCCCGGCAAGTCATTTACATAGATCGCGAACAACAATGGCCCCAATACCGAGCCCTGCGGAACGCCACTAAGGACAGCTTGCTGAGCGAAAGGCTACGCCCCACCCGTACGCACTGTTCCCTCCCCTCAAGGAAGGCAGACACCCATTGAAGGGCGCGACCAGATATCCCGTAAGATCTCAACTTTAGTGAGAGCCGAAGATGTGGAACAGTGTCAAAAGCTTTCGAAAAATCTACGAATAGCACGTCTACAGCGTGGCCACTGTCTACCGCTTCGGCCCAGCTTTCACGAGCTACAAGTAGATTAGTCTGACATGAAAATCCTTGCGGAATCCATGTTGTGCAACACTGAGAAGGTTGAATCGATTCAGGTGGTTCTCCACTGAATCCCTTATCAGCTTCTCGAACAACTTGACTACTACGCTTGTCAAACTGACAGGCCGGTAGTTCGCGGGTAGAGCGCTGTCACCGCCCTTAAAAATCGGACAGATGATTGCCTCCTTCCATTCCGAAGGTAGGCTGCAGCTGTACAGCGATATTAAAAATACGCACGTGAGCGGACCACTCAGCTCAGTGGCCAGTTCATGCAAAAGCTTCGGATGAATTGAATCAGGACCGGAAGCTTTAGAGGGATTAATGCCTTGCAGTAGCTCGAAGACCTGAGTCTCCGTTATGCTAAATTCAGCTAAGCAAGAATCCTCTGGAACTCTTGAAACCAATTCAACCTGTGGTAAAGAGGTCTCCCGAGCAAAGACCCCAGTATACTGATCACTCAGTATACAAGCCTTGTCATAGTCAGTTTGCGCACGGGTCCCGTCTGTTCGCAATAAAGCTGGTATAGACAGTTTTGCCCCGCTGCGTCTTTTAACGTAAGCAAAAAACTTCTTGGGATTAGCTGCGGCCGAGTCCGCTAAACCCTGCTCGTATTGGAGACGAGCAGTTCTGAGATGTTGCTTACATTTATTTCTATTCTCTCGATAACTATCATAGGTACTGGCTGATGGAGCTGCTTGGTAGGTTCGCCAGCATCTAGACCGTTTCTTGAGTAGGAACTTGCCTGTGGTATCTATCCATGGAGGCTGTGCCCTTAACCCTCTTTTCCTCATGAGTGGAATATAGGGAGTGGAAACCTCCGTAAGGTATGCCTTAAATTTATCCCAGGCTAACTGGACAGAGTCAGTCCATCGAGATCTCACAGTTCAGAACTGAAGCCTTAGTTCGCATTGCACTAAAGTCCGCCTGCCAAATATTCGGAAGTAATTCAACAGCGGTCTCATGGTGCCTTGAAAGAGCACATCGAAAGGATATGCATGCGTGATCGCTAGACCCTAGAGGTGCACCGCATGAAACGTCAGTCACGAAGTCCAGGGACTTAGCGAAAATCAAATCCAAAGTAGATGGTATTTGGTTGTCCATATACCTAGTGGGAAAGTCAACGAATTGGTGCAAAGGCACTTGGAGAGTCAGTTCAAGGAAGTCTGCACCGAATGTTCCTAATGCCGAATTGCAAGAAAGATCGGCCCAACAGACTTCCGGGAGGTTGAAATCCCCTAGAACTAAACACTTATTCGCAGAATGAGTGCGAATAAAGTCAAGTATCCCCCTGGAAGAACTTCCAGGACTTCTGTATATCACTATAACTGTAAACTGGGTAGATGAAGTACACAAAACAGCCGATAAGGCTTCAACAGTCTGATCCGACGACTGGAATGTGCAAGTCCTCAACACATCTAAGTTAAAGCTCACATA